>WXVQ01000114.1:0-40816 GCA_013372465.1 Nitzschia sp. Nitz4
CTCACCTGCCTTGAAGGCTCCTCCAATGGTGTATACCTTGGACTCAAGATCAGTTCCCTGGGCAGCATCTTGCAATGGATGATTCTCAATTTGTCCAGCGCAGAGAATGATGTTGTCAACCTCGAGAACATGTTGCTTCTCACCCTGCGTGTAGTGCAAGTATCCATTCTCATCGACCCGATCATATGTCACTCCTCCAATCATGTTCACTCCTCCCATCTTGAGAGTAGCTCTGTGAATCCACCCCGTGGTCTTGCCAAGTCCAGCTCCAAGCTTGCCCCGCTTTCGCTGCATCAAATGAACTTCGCGCTTGGGGGGCTTGTGAACAGGCTTCTTCAAACCCCCTGGGTTCGTTTGTTCTGGATCAATACCCCATTCATCGTAAAAGTCTTGCAACGAGACGTCTTGGTGACGCCTGTCAAAGTCATGGTACAATAGGAATTCAGACACATCAAACCCAATGCCTCCAGCTCCAATCACCGCGACGCGATCTCCAACTGGCTTGTTGTTTCGAAGCAAGTCAATGTAGCTCAATACGTTGGGGTGGTCACCTCCTGGAATCTTGGGATCTCTAGGAGTAACACCGGTAGCTACGATCCACTTGTCGACATCCGCTTGCTCCTGCATGTCCTCGTGAGACACCCGAGTACCCATACGGATATCTACACCACTGGCAACCAATTGATGTTCGAAATNCGAAGTCTGCACAAATACAACAGAAGTGGTCAGAGTCGATCTGGGTCCAAGATGATAATATGAAATACGATAGGACATACGCTTCGTGGAATTCTTCCTTTCCTGGGATACGCTTGGCCATGTGGAACTGGCCTCCCACCTTATCACTTTCATCGTACAAAGTGACCTTGTGTCCCATTTGAGCTGCAGTAATGGCAAAAGCACATCCAGCAGGACCAGCACCGACAACACCAATGGTCAACCTTTCCTCCTCGGGCAACAAACGAGTGACGAGTTCGGTTTCGTGGCAAGCCATGGGGTTTACGAGGCAAGAAGAAGTTCTTCCCTTGAACGTGTGATCCAAACATGCTTGATTGCACCCAATGCAAGTATTGATGAGGTTGGGCTCCTCGTTCATTGCCTTGCTCACAAAGTGGGGATCCGCTAAGAGCGGTCTGGCCATACTGACCATATCTGAGACGTCCCCAGAAAGAATACTCTCGGCCGTGTCAGGTGCGTTAATACGGTTAGTGGAAATCAATGGAATATCGACAACATTTGCATCCTTTAGCTGCTTGGTGCAGAACGTGAAAGCTCCACGAGGCACCGAGGTAGCAATGGTTGGGACTCGGGCCTGACGGTGCAAGTTAGGGTTGGGAGATTGAGTGAGCCACATCCTTGGAACCAAAATAAAGTAAGCCTTCATAACTTTCTTACCTCATGCCATCCAATACCAGTATTGAGCATGGAAGCTCCAGCCTTCTCGAGGGCAGCGGCAAGTTCCAACGTCTCATGCCATGCCAGCCCACCGTCGACCAAATCCAACAACGAAATACGGAAAATAATGATAAACCCAGGACCTGTTGCCTGTCTGACAGCCTCCACAATTTCCAAAGGAAGGCGAGCCCGGTTGGCAAAGCTACCTCCGTAGTCGTCGGTTCGCTTATTGGTTTTGGGCGACAAGAACTGTGTGATCAAATACCCTTCAGACCCCATAATTTCGACTCCATCATATCCAGCTTCCTTGGCAAGCACAGCCGTGTTCACATAGTCCTTGACAGTTTGAGAAATGTCACTCTTGCTCATACCTCGGGCCTTGAAGGGCGAAATGGGAGATTTGGTGTCGGACGTAAGAAACGGCGAAGGGGTGGTAGGCATAGCGACCAGTGTGAAGGATTTGCATACAAATCTTGGGAGCCACAGATTCATCGGTTCCATAAATTGGCACTTGGACACTGTGTACAGACTCAGTGACAACCTTGTGGAGGAGCATTTCATCATGGTTGGTAAGCTGGGCGGCAAAAGGACCGACCCATCCTTGTCGGTTGGGGGCGATTCCTCCTGAAAAAGGCACACACAAAAATCAGATTGGGAAAATTCTGTAAAAATCCCAAAATAGTCCATTCCTTTTCCAACAAGTCATACCTGTGACCATGAGGCCGATTCCTCCTTCAGCTCGAGCTTGGAAATACTTGGCCATGCGCTCCAAGGAATGGTCTTCCGTGCCATCCGAAATAAAACGCTCCACTAGACCAGAGAGACTGTGTCCTTCCAAACCTGTGTGCATGGATCCCATGAGAACACAGTTGGGAACGATTCCAGCTGGTCCCAGATCCAAAGGAGTGAACAATGTTGGGTAAAAAGGGTGGCGTTGGACATTGTCTGTAGGCACCGCACTCAAACTGCGAATTGTGACCGAAGTCGTCGCTCTCAAGTTCTGCTTCAGAGAAGCAGAGACTCGAGAAGTAGAAATTGACTTTCCTAGCATGGTTGATGGAAGATAACGTCTCAAATTCACAAGCTCCTGTTGGCAAAGCTGACAGAGAATAAAAGTTGTGAATCGAACCGATGGGAACGATTTCGTGAGAAAAAGTGGCTTCGTCATCTCTGGGTGGCTTTAGGTGTCAAACGTTCTCTGATTCGTCACTCGGTGACACCCACGTACGCAGCTAGACGGTTCCTTTGTACCATACCTACGCACCCGCTACTTGAGAAGCGCTACTGGTGTCAAGTTTGTACTGTTGTTTAGGTGTAGAAAAATGGTATCTTGTTGGTGATAACGTATGTGGCATACGTATCAAACTACTGATCGTAGATGAGGAGCTCAAGCGACCGATCTTTGACTTCAGTCCACGCCGGGGGCACAGCAGCGTCAGCATTCCCTTGACAATTCCGAGGTTCTTGTGGCCATGATGACACCTAAATTTGTTGCAACAACATGGAGGATAGGAGCAGATTCTAGTGGCTCATCATGCGTCTTTTCCGATTCAAACATTAGACTACGCGAGAGGCTTCCTCCATGGGTACATAATGTCTTCCTATGTTTGTATCAAAATCTTATATAGCACATCTAATGTTGATGTAGAGAAAGAAAAACATTATTTTTGTACTCATGAAACATGTGAAACTAGGTACTCGTAGCTCCCTAGTGCATCCCCCGAGTCAAACAATTATGTATACACCCAAACGGACCAATCCAAATCATTTCCAGTCCTGTCCCCCACGACCGATATGGAATCGGTTCCTATCTTCGTTCAACTCTGATCTACTACTTCTCGTAAGGGGAAGCATTCGATGGTCTCTTGTCATAGGGCGAGGCATTCGAAGGTCTCTTCGCTGCCTCCTCCTCCTTTTCTTCGGCGGCATCCTTTACTCGATACTTCTCGATCATCTTGGCTACCACCTCTTCTCCCTTGCTGGCCCACTCACGACGATTCTCCAAAGCGTAGTTCAGGTACTCATCCGAACTGACTCCAAACACACCACAATCCTTCAGCTTCTTGGCAAGAGGAATGATATAGTTGTCAAAGAAACCCAATTCACCCTTGTACCAATTTGGACCTGGATCTGTTGTACTTCGTCCTGTATTGTAGGCTTCTGTCATTTCTGCAAATAGACGTTCATTCCACTTTTGGTAGATATGCCAATGCTGCATTGTATGCGCCACATCCGACGCTTGAATCAAGTGCTCAATAACAATTGTGGCTTTGCGGTTGATATCCACATGACTCGAAGATGACGCGTATGTCTTGAAAGCCTTGTCCCAACGGTTCTTTCGCAGAGATTGCAACTCCTTATCGAAAATATCGGTAGCAAGTACAGTGTTGACGATAAGCTGTCGGAATCGATCCAAATCTGCTGTGGTTCCATATAGAGCACTTCGAAGGTCGTCAAAAGCAGGTTCCATCAAGGTGGTCCAGGCAAGATCCACGGAGTTTTGCTCCGCGACAGACTTGTTGCTGTACATCGACCCCAAACGCTTGTTTTCGTTAATCAGCAGGTAGTTAGGAATTCCAACGTGGTCAACATCGTGCACCAAAGCAGAGATAACAACCGCAAACTGGGTCAAAGGATCTGACGTGATACCATAGGTGTGATCGTGCAGATCAGCCTCCACATCGCGACCTTCCTCGATCGTAATATCTGGCGCAATAATACGTGACAACAGTTTGCTCACACTCATCGTAACGTGACTGAAAAAGGACAGTGTGAGACAATCAACATTTCAAAAACAACAGAAAGTTCTTCCTGCACAAATATCCATACCTTGCATGCTCGAAGTTGTGGAAAGGATTCTCACGATACATAGTGGCGATTGCTTCGACATAGGCTCGGAGCTGCGTGACGACCTCCTCGGGAAGCTGAATATCATTCGGGTTCACCTTTGCACGGTGTGCCTTGAAGGCTGGAAGAGTAACAATTTCTTTCACTTCTTCCAAAGGAGCAGGCATGTTCAAAATCTTCTCCTCTTCCCTCAAGATTGCATGGTTGGGGCGCTCAGCATTGGTTCTTTGGGCAACAATCAATTTGAGCAATCTCTTGAGAACATCAACGTTCCATTCAACCAATCGTTGAATCTTTGGTGAAGACTCGGATCGAGCAGGAATAATATTGATGAATTGAGCCTTGGGTTCAATTTGCGCTGCAGGTGGTTCGAAGTTGAAATCTGCAGCCGTAGAATTCTCCTTGGGTAGCAACCAGTAAGTCTTCATTTCTCCTTTTCCCTTGGCAACGACAACTTCTGTGCGGGGTACTACCCATCGCTCCTTGCCACTTTCCTTGAGTTGCTCGGCGGTCTCTTGAGACAAATGGATTCGGTTTCTCATTCCGGTTGACTCAATTCTGGCAGCGGTGTTGACCGTATCACCAAAGAGCTGGAAACGGGACTTGTCACCTCGAAGCACTCCAGCCGTCACAGGTCCACTATGAAGTCCGAATCTCATAGCCAAATCTCCCGTATCTGGACCAAGAGTGACTTCCAACTGGTGCGATAGTTCGTTCATACGAACCATACAATCTCTGGCGAAACGAGACATTACCACAGCGTGATCCTTTCTGGGCTCGGGCAAACCCGTAACGGCGACGTAACAATCCCTGCAAAACAAAAAAGTGCAACTTGTGAGTTGGAAGGCAAGCCACCAAGAGTTCCAATGCACAAAAAGTAACATACCCCACAGTTTCGACCTTGAAAACACGTCGTTTCTTGGCAATGATGTCAAAGGCGCGATAGACAGTTTCCAAAAGTGTAAACACTTGGGATGGTTCGCGAACGGAACTCCAAGCAGTAAAACCAGCAATATCTGCAAACATGACAGTCTGTAGGAAAAAGGGGGAGTGAGAATTAATCTGTATAAAGAAAATAAGAAACCACACAAAACAAAAACGTACAGTGCTGGGAAACAAATCGGCAATGGGCTTGGTCTCATACATTTCGGGGATCGAGGCATCAGCCTCTGATGGGGCAAACTCATTGGACTGGTTATCATCGTCCAAATAGTTCTTGAGACGATACTTGGCAGTTCCGTCGTAACTGTTTCTCTTGAGAGCCTTGGAGCCACCGCCAGGGTTTTGCTCTGGCAGAGAATTGTGCTGGAAGAGACGGTCACGAACTTCTGCAGGGAAGAGCGATGTGACAATAGCGTTGGACTTGAGGGCCGCAGCGTGGACTCGATCTTGACGTCTTTGCACCAAGTAGTCGTAGACAACGAAAACCAACATGGTGAAGGCAAAGATCAAAACAACCGTTGTAGTCAAAACCGCCGGCTGGTTGGAGTGATAGGACTCTTCGAGTTCAGCAGTAGGGTAAATGAAGATGGAATATCGACAGTATACATCATTGGCATCGTCATCGGTCAAAGTGAGGGAAGGGCCGAAAGGGACCTCTACTCCCATGTAGTTGTAGGCGGTGTTGTGCTGATCACCAGGGCCTAGGTAAATAGCAGTGTTGCCGTTGACTCGGTAGGTGAAAACGTCGCCACATGTGTTGCTGAGAACACAAACGACATCCTCGGCTCCGTCATGCAACAAATTGCTGAAGTATGCGTCCCAAGGAAGAATGGAAATGGTGGCCCCAACGACGGTTCTGTTGGAAGCGTCGAAGGAATCAAAGACAGGCTCGAGGAACATACTTTCAGGATGCACCAAGAAATCATCCGAGTCAAGAAGAGACTCTGTCCCAAAGAGAGGGGAAGGGTCAATGACTTGAGAGAGCACAGGACCCTCCACATCCTCCATGAGGTCAAACAAAGGGCCATAGAGGCTATCCCTCATTAGGTTGCCATTAATAACTCCAGTATCAAGAGGAGCTCTGGAAGACATCCAAAGTGGTCCATACTTTTCTTGTCCAGTAGTCTCTGGTATGTGTGCCCCCAACTCTTCATCCACATAGAACATATCATTAATGTCCTCAGGTTCAAATTCCAGACCCCTCCATGCGTAACTGTCTAGCAACCAGCCTTGATTCGTTTGGGCGTAGGCATTCCAGGCGTCTAGGTCTGTCACAGTGGGGGAGAACGCCAATAGGGCGGCGTTGGTGACATTGAGGTACTGTTCTCCCCGAATCTCAAAATGAGGAATGGTGACATAAGGAAAGACTTGATTTGTGGAGAGTGCCATGGAGGTGATGGATGTACTAACTCCATGTGCCACCTTGAAGATATTGTCAGCGTTGTGAGTAGAAACATCCTCGATCTCAAAAGCAAAATCTTGGAACTGTTGTTTGAAACAAAAAACAAACAAAAAACAAACAAAAAAACAGTCAGCACCACCCATAACAGAAAACTGCACATGCAATTCTAGAGAAGATTCGCTCGTACCTGTGACTCGAAGTCATCGACTTCCGACTGCCGACTCCAATGGTAAGTGAGGCCACCAGCAACCGCAGCTGCTACTCCCAGGGCCATGATCACCAGAATCCTGGACCACTGGACAGCAATTGTCTCCCTGGCAGCCATAATGTCATCGGGGACATCACCTCGCCCTTGACCGGCGGCATTACTGGTTTGGGTGGACGGCGTGTGCGAACTGGAGTCTTCATTGTGTGACCCTTGTGCACTGGCACCGTCAGAGACTGATTCGTCGTCGTCGTCGTGTGGGATTGGGTCCTTCGGACCTTTGTTTGTCATTCTGATACCACTCTTGCTCTTTTCCATGCCAATTTTCGATTCTCGCAGAGCAGCGCAACAATGAGCGATTCGTTCCTGCTGGACTTTTTGCTTCTTCCGCCATGACGCTGCTTTTCTTCCGCGTCGCCCGTAGCATCCAGTAAAAGCAACTTTCGCGCCCTTCGTGCTCAAAAAGACTCCGGGAAGGCATATACATTATTTAGAAACCTCATGACTCTGGCACTCACTTCCGAATTTGTTAGTTGCAGAAATTGATCGGAGATATCAATGCAAGCAAGCACTATGGTCCCAACAGGTTTGTTCTCTCCGTTCAAGGCAAAGGTTCAAGAGGCAAGGACTCCTACTTCCAAGCTTCCCATACGTAGCATCAGTACCGAGGTGCAGGTAACAACAACGTGTATAGGGACGAGGCTGCATATAGTAGACGGTGTGCAGGAGTTCTGAGTATCTTGCCTGACAATTCTCTCTGTTCTTATGAAACCCATCCCTCAACCATTGCTTTCCTCACTCAAATGAGAATTATATCGGACATCCAAAGTCGACATCTCCCAGACAATTTTCTACTCGTGTATTCAGCATCCTAGGTAACTATTTTGGTAGCTTCTCATGTGCCGCCAACAGTCTTGGAAGTTTTGTTTCCAAGTGCCAGTTTTTAAGAATCACTTTTAGTACTTTCAGAATCGCATAGATGTCGTGTCGAAACAGGAACTTCGATTCTCCTTTTGTACGTGATATCTGCCACATGCCGTATCGAGGAACATTCTCTTTCTAGGGCAGCGAGGGACGACCGTCGTCGGAGTGTCGAGTACCAGTACTGTGGCAAGAAGAAGACTCACAAAACGACCTACGAGCAACAACAACTACGATCTACGACCTACCAGTCCACGCTCGGCGGAGTCCCTATGGGTTCCCCTTCTGTGGCAGAAGAAAGTACCTCTGTGTGTGTGTTTCGGCGACGACGCTGACGCAGTGGACAGAAGAATCCGTCTGAAGGGTCGCTCCTTCCCAAAAGAGAGAATTGCATCTCATGGGTATACTAAACGACACCTGAAATCGTTTCAAAGATCTCTGATGGTGGTGTCCTAACCTCTTCCCCCTCTACAGTACTCGCTACCACTACAAGCAAGCAAGGTAGCAGCCATGAGTGACGATGCCATCACTCCAATTTCCACCCTTCGTCTAAAAGTAGAAATGATTGTATCCGGTGAGAACAAAGCTCCACCACCACCCAAGCCAGTGCGAGTGCGAGTGCTACCAGTATTTCTACCTCGTCTTGTAGAACGCCACATGCAGTATTTCCTTCCCATGTAGTTTAGTTGACCTGTTTCAGCAGTGCGATTGTGGGTTTTCGTTCAAGGTTGTGGGTCTACAACAATGGCAGCTCCGGCGTTTGTAGAAACACCACAATCCAGCAAGGACCAAGTGCTGCCTCTCTGGAGTATATGACTGGGTTATTATCCTCCGTCCGTGAACATGTCCAGCCACTCACTTGTTCATGAAGAAAATGATGAATGACATGATGGCCTCGTCCATGTTGACAGTGAGATGATGGGGTGATAGCATCGTGCAAAAACCTCCAATGCTGCTGCTGATGGAAAGGTTTGTGTGTTGACGAAAAAATGAGAGGAAATGTGGATGTTTCATCGACTTCATTCCACGACAAGACATTCTAGGTAGGTACTAGGTAGTACTAGGAGGTGGCAAGTAGTTCCGGAGGAAGGTTGACAACAAGCAAGAAGAGGACTTTACCCCTCTCTTGGAGAACTTCCAAGATGCGATTGTGCCACTCACGGACGGGTTTCGGGGCTTGTCAAAATGGATCGAAAATTCATCCGGACAATACACAGTTTGCTGTGAAGCCATATTTGCATGTCGAGTAATCGTGTTTTTATCAAGTGGGCAGCACAGACACTTAAAGTGACTCATGCTCCCCTCCACGTATCCAGGACAACACTTTAGATAACATATGCCTTATCACTCCCTTGGATCACTCATTCCTCGTGTTCCCCGAAAGTAGATAATCCGAGCGAATATGACGAAAGTAGTTTGAATTATAGGGGTTGGACCTTTCTTTTCGCCGCAAATACTGCAAACAATTACCAGCGACGAATGGTGCAGCTTCGGGGAAATCGTGTATCTTGTCTACGGACTGCCTGCTCGCTACAAAATCCGTCCAAGAGAAGGAGGAACTGACTTTCTCACATAAATTTCTTGTTCGACAAAGAAGTACCAACGTTTCCCCACCCTCCAATTTCGTCAAAATGGTTGCTGACATGAGTTACTCTACTGTCTCCCAAGTCATCGAGACTTGGGAAGCTATCCGAAGAAAAGAGAACTACGAAGAGGCAGTTGGAACCAAGTTGTTTCAAAGGTATGTGCAGTGCAGTGCAGTACAGTACTAGTTCTCGGCCATTTAGCAATTTGTGACCTGCGGACAAGATCTGACATTTGCGATTTCCTCGTTAGATTCTTTGCCCTTGAGCCCGAAGCTAAACAAATCTTTGGTTTTTCCAAGGATATGGACATGACACGTGAGGAGGTTTTGAAGAACCAACGTTTTGTCAGACACGCCAAGTACTTTGTTCAAATGTTGGACAAGGCACTCAGCATGTTGGGTCCCGATATTGAAATGTTGACAGAGGTTCTGCTTGAGTTGGGCGAGAAGCACGTTCGATACGGCGTCAAGCCTGAGTTTTATCCTAGTATGGGTCGCGCCTTGATGGACACTATCCAGGAAATCCTAGGCACCGGTCATTTCACTCCAGATGTCAAGGCTGATTGGGTTGAGGTATACGGAGCCCTCTCGTACGACATGATCCGCGCCCAAAGCCACAGCAAGGCCTAAGGTCAATACACTTGGCAAAAAGAAGAAAACACATTTTTGAGGCTACGTCCTTGACCCCTGTATAGATCATCCCTTCATTGCAAACAACTTCAGTTGTGTGGACCAAGGTCACTCCAACCTTTCGTCCGTCTACTAATCAAAAACTTTGATAAGAGAGTTTTAGTATACAGCTAGCATCCCAACTAAAACAAACTACTGTACCACCCAAGGTGTGGTGCCTCCTCTAGACAGGCAACAACATCCGTGTCTTGCATCATGGTATCAGTACTTCATAAGTTGCAGGCATCCGTCCATGGACTCGGATGATGCGCATGATTTCGAGTGCTTTGCGCCCAGGTTTTCTGTGATCCTCGTAGAAATTCGTAGAGTCCGTACTGGGACTAGGAAACACTCGGCTGGCGTGGATGTGTGTGTGGCACAGGCCATTTCCAAGAGCCTAAATGGAATACAAATTTATAGCATTTTCTTTATTTATATTGTTTTTGAATATAGTAATAACCTCATTATTTCTGGCTCTTGTGGCTATTATTCGCCTCCCATCCTCCTGCCACAACTACAACAACACGGCTTCTCGTACCACACGTAATTTCTCAGTCATTGACATTGAGAATACACTTGTTCAAACAGTTTGTCTTCACCGCATCAGTTGAAAGAAAAGTATGGGGGTTGCACTTCTCAAGTTGGTGCTCACATTGAGCATTTATCTCCTCTCTCTAGTGTCGGTTTTTGCGCCCAACCGTTTGGCAGGGAATCCAACATGGTTTTCCTTGGGAAATATGCTAGCCAGTGGCGTGTTGTTGTCTGGAGGGCTCGTTCATCAGCTGCCAGATGCAGCTTTCGTTCTGGATTACCCTGGTGATTTTCCTTGGGCAATGTTCATTGCTGGATTAACCATGTTGTGCTTCTTCATCATGGAGGAGTCCCTACATCTGTTCATTGGTGCTCATCACGAAGACGTACCCGACATTCACTCCCTGTTGCATTCACATGAACACGAACACTCTCATCAATCATCGTCAGGTGGAAAGTCGCATTACCATGATTATGATTCCGAGACAAAGCCTCTTTTGCATTCTACCCCTCCCATTCCTCCGCCACAACCCTTGGTAGAAGGCCAATTTACGCGATCTGTCTCTTGTGGACACCACGGAACAGAGTGCCATTCCACACGTTGTTCCACCACAAGTATTGCATCTTTGCTGCCACAACATCACCACCATGATGATCATATTGATCTTCATTTGCATGGATCCATTCTTGCCAGTGCAGTCTTGATGGTGGCCATTTCCGTCCATGCTGTGTTGGCAGGAGTCTCTATTGGAATCGAGACCAACCCCGTCACTCTCACAGGTACGGCTATTGCTATTTTGGCACACAAATCCTTTGAAGCATTTTGCCTCGGAAGCAATCTGGTCACGTCCCAAGTGGAATGGCGTCTCAATTTGATTCTAGGGGTTACCTACACCTTCACCACACCACTCGGCGTCCTTATCGGTGTCATGCTCAGTGACATCAGCCATGGAGCTTTTTCTATTGCGGTTGTGCAAGCCATGGTGGCTGGAACCTTCATGTACATTTCTATTGTTGAAATTGCCTCCAAGGAGCTTCTGGCCTGTCGAACGGAAAGCTCTCATGGCAAGCGTTCTGAAACAACGGCTGGAATCGGCAAACTGGTTTGTTTTGTTGTGGGTTTCTTGCTCATGTCTTCCTTGGCTATCTATGTCTGAGAAGCAACAATTGCGTTTGTTTTCTTCCTACTACCAAGCCTCTTGTTCACCACTACCATGTTCTTTCCATGTCATGACCAGCGTACTGCCGTACTCTTTGCGAGGGACATCCTGTCCCTCTGGTATTCGACCATGCCCTTACAAATTTGCTACTGCTACAGTACTGGTATTTTTTTGTTTTACAATAGTGACATCTTCCCTTTTTGTAGCGGTGTCGTTGCCAAATCTAATGAAGGCTCCATTTCGCGTCGCCTTGGTTGACATTTCTCTGCCCCCAACAATCCTGTGTGATCCCAAATGCATCTTCCAGCAGTTTCCCAGCATCCGGACTATCAATAGGCAATTCCACCAAATGAAGAGATGGATGCGACTGTACAAAATCTCTAATTCGTTGTGCTTGTGCATGGTAAAACTGAATCATGTCACTGTCGAGAGCACCTGTCCCCTTGGGGAGCTCTGCACCAAAGGGCTTGTCAATAAACCTCTGTCGCAAATCTTGCCAGCGGTCGATCGAGTGTAACCACTTCTCGGGTTCGCGCCAATTCAGAATCCAAGTGGCATTGGGGTATTCCTTGTAAATAGGGTCTAGGAACTCCCACTGCGGAACGGTCATGCCTCCATTCATCTCTTGTGCATCCAACTCGGCATAGAGTGTGAAGTTGTCAATTTTGCTAAATGTACCTCGATGGTTCTTCAGGTTGGTTCTCATACGTTTTCCACAGGACAAACGAATATGCTCCGTGGAATCGTCACTTGGAGGATCGCAATCGTAGTGACTCAGTCGAGAAGTTTGCGGGTCGAGACCGCACTTGAAATAACCATAAATGGAAGTTGTCCCTGCTTTCATGAGGCCCATGACAAAGATCGGCACCGGTAACTTGAGTTGATCGGGTCGGAGTCCTATGGATGGCACATGCTGATGCTTTGGTTCTTCTTGATGTTGATGTTGTTGTGTTGGTAGGGGATGGTTATGTTGTTTTGTCATGGTAGCATCACCACAAGCAACACTCTCCATAGAGGGTACGGCTGCCAATCCATGCAACGTTGCTCCAGTATAGACTCCTGTCAAATACGCCAACAACGCCAGAAACGGTATCACTTTTGGACGATAGGATGTTGCATTAGACTTGACGGGAGCTTTTTTCATACTCAACAGACAAATGAGGTAGCTCTTTGGGTTGTAACAACCATGCCTCTCTACGAGGAATAGTGGCCACTGTCATTTCTTGGGACGTTGGGTGCATTGTTGGATTCCAACGAGTCAAACATTTTAGGGGACGCTATTGTTGGCAGACAAAAGTTATAACCTCGTTGCAATACAGTATTCAAATGAGGAAACCATATGCATTAACCACTACCGGTACTGTACTAGCAGTGGCAAAGATTAGAATCCAAATATGGAATCTACTCTTCCACCGAAATGTTATCAGCCAGAGTTGTCAAGTCTGGAATTTCAATCTTGGGCTCACCGGGAAGTTTCTCTGCCATGCTTCCATAGCGGTTAAGACGGGCAACTTGATACCCAAAATGGGCTCCAGCATGACTATCCCAGGCATTGTTCGACACAAAGCACACTTCATCGGCACGGATTTGGAAATGATCCAGCGTCAATTGATACACGCGAGGGTCGGGTTTGTTGACTTGTACTTGTTCGACTGACAAAACGGCATCCAACAAATCGGAAATTCCGGCAGACTCGACAGCTGCATCTAGCATTTCGTTACAACCGTTGGACAAAATGGCAGTTTTGAGACCCTTGGCTCGAAGTGCCTCGAGGCAAGGCTTCACATCGTCAAAAGCGGAGAGCGTAAAGTAGGCACCAAGTAGATCCTTGTGAAGTTCGGGATCGTTGATTCCATGGCTCTCCAATGCATACGAGAGGGAGTCGGATGTCACTTGGGAAAAGGGAACGTAGGCATTTTGCAGGCTGCGAAGCCAAGTGTACTGAAGCTGTTTGTCTCGCCACATGGCAGACACCGATGGAGCCTTGTCACCTAGCCTGGAAGACAATCTCGCCACAGGCGAGTGGACATCAAACATCGTGGCATAAGCATCGAAGACTACCGCTTTCACTCCCTTGATCATCTTGTCGTTGTTGTTGTTGCTGCTGGCTGTTGCAAATTGTAGTTCTTTTGAAAAGATACGATGTTGTTTTGGTTGAAGCCTGGTGAACCGGTTTGGCTCGTTTTAGGAACGAGAAGTGATGCCTGCGACATAAGTGGGACATCCCTAAATTGTGCGACCATGGGAGTAGAAAGGTGCTCAGGAAGGATTGTTGTTATCCAAAGTGTAACAAAGCAGAATCTAATAGAATTAGAATAACTTGTTACAACGCTGCATGTTGGTAATCGGTTGGGTTCTAGTAGCTCTACTGGATGATCTGATGGACTTGTTGTAGTCGAATGTAGTAAGGAAAATCATGATGGCGACCATCAAGAATGAGACTGCAATGGTTGTTCGTTCTTCCTCGGTATTGAAACGTTCATTTGGAATGTTGCATCAAGTTGAATATAGTTTCAAGTCTGGGGTCCGC
The DNA here is from genome assembly GCA_013372465.1 of Nitzschia sp. Nitz4. NCBI lineage: Eukaryota > Bacillariophyta > Bacillariophyceae > Bacillariales > Bacillariaceae > Nitzschia > Nitzschia sp. Nitz4. The sequence goes on from WXVQ01000114.1 coordinate 14,185, forward strand.
TAGTGTGCATTGAGGTTGATAGTCACCTTCATGAAGAAATGAAAATTAAAGACACCAGTGTGATTCTCGATTAATGGGAGGAATGAAAGAATGCATTGGCTCTTGTGCTTAGCTGTGACTTCCGGATTTCCACAAAACAAACCTCATCCTTTCGGAGGGTTCGGTGGGGATTGGGGATATACGTGAACCCTGAAGTGGCAAGCAAAAACCAAGTGATATCCAGACATGTCTCTTCCTCTTGGATAGATGAATTGCTTCAAACTAAACTTCGAAAAGTTGATTGGAGGGATATGATATCCTGTGTACCGTTGTTGCTGTTTCCTCATTCCCATTGTTATTGGATCGAGCTGTGTTTTCTTTGGTTGAATCGTCATCGGACATGCCTCCTAGCTCCCACCTCTTCATCGCCCCATTGATATGTGAAATAAGGAATGAAACGTCAGTATACCAAATTTTGGCATCACGAGGGACAAAGTGAAGCAGTGTATTCAGAAAGGTATCCTCTCCTAAATCAAAATTTCTCAATTCCACGAAGGCACGGCGTTCAATGGGTTGGACTTGAATGTTGAGCCATATCCCGGAAGAGCCTCCAAACCAAATCGAGATAGTACCACGCTGGAGAACATGATCATAATTATTCTTCACATCGTTTACAAACCCTTCGACGACTCCATTGGACATGCGAGCTTTGCAAATGCCCCCAATGCGCACTTCCATATCCATCAAATCCAATGCCTTGCAGGGTCTACTGACCAACCCTTGTTGGTCTGAGGTGGGAAATTCGATCTTCCATAATTCAGGGCTTTGATCATAGTTTCCATTCGCAACGAGGGCCGAAGCGTAAACAGGAGTCCCTTCTGGGCCAGTGATGGAGACTGTTTGTGACCTTTGTTTTTCTTGTTCCAGTTGAGCCCGAAGTTCTAGGATCTCTTGATGCATTTCAGAGATTACCTTGTCGCGCAAGGCAGCAGCCACAAAGGGAGCCAAATCAGACATGATGAGTTCTAGGTTCCCACTGATGGCAATCGAGTTAGGATTGTGCAAGCATGGGTGATGATATCGTACTTCCAACCACACAGCAACACCAATCTTTGTTGTATGTGCAAGCTTCCGTCTTCAAGTCCCATTTGACCATGTGACCTGAATCCAGAGCGTTGGAAAACGTTACAGCACGAGAGCACGACTGAATGGGGATTTTACAGCAGCGGGGTACGTACGTACCACAGTACCGTGGAAATGGAGAACCTTCTACTACGGAAAAGACCGTGTGCACGCACGTACAACAATGACTGTGGTTTCAACGACTAGAATAAGCCATCATTGTCCCAGGTAGAGGGACCATTAATTACTGGTGTAGGAGTAAAAGACGCACCCTTCCCTAAAAGGCACTATAAATTGAGTTCGTCTTGTACGCGTAATCATCGCAACAAGATATCTTCCTAAGTTCCATGCAGATTCACCCCTGATTCGGATATCGGGGGGCAGGTCGAAATACACCGGGATGATATTTCTTGATAGTATGTTTGTTCTAATAGAGAACATTGGGTGCGACACCAATAAGAAATATTCATAGTTGTATTCGTTATTCTTCTTTGCATTCTTTCTAACCGTACCACCACACGGGGCGGAGGGACAAATCCCCGTCTCGTCGTGGCGAGGGCCAACTCCTCCTCGTCACTCTCCCCCTGTATGCTGTTTTGGCCGTCGTAGGCCTGTGTACGTGCAACCTCAAGACAACGACACAGTTTTTGAGAACCCACACATCTTGTGCATTTGGACTCCGTTCACCATTGTCACCATTGTCACCATTGCCACTGGCACAAACACCAACAAGCAATTCAATATAGGCTCTGGAATGCCAGCAAGAAGTCAATCCGTGTCCGCTTCTTTTGATTTTCCTTCCGGGGAACTGGAGGCATCATCCAGAGGTTCCATCCACAAGAGTCAGAATCGAGTCTCGCGATGGGCGGTGCAAGAGATTGAGCAAGTGTGCGACGATCAAGTGTTGACGGAAGATTTGCAAGCACTTCCGCAGGTAGCTTGGAATGATGTTCAAGTCAAACAATTGTTGGGTCAAGGAGGATTTTGTAATGTGTATGAAGTTCAACTGCGAACGGATGCTTCTCCCACCACGACGCAACAGCAACCACTGGCACTCAAGCAAATCAAGGAATCCAAACGCCGAAATGAAGAAGGATGGGTCATGGCTGTGTTTGACTTATGCAATGAAGCTTCGCTGCTAGCCAAGTTGAACCATACCAATATCGTTCGGATAAAGGGAGTTTGTCACACCAAAGTGTCCACTTCCTATCGAATGGGATATGGATATTTCTTTTTGATGGAAAAGCTGGATGAGACTCTATTTGATCGTCTTCGCCGTTGGAGATCACAGCGTTCCAAGTCTATCTTTCCTTGGGCTCGCTTTCGGCGTCACTCCTTAGCCAGTTCCTCGGATAAGAAGGAAGTGGAGGGAGCGGTTCACTCGACCCAAATGATGCACGATCGCCTCTCCCAAGTCGCCATGGGTGTGGCACGAGCCATGAGTTACTTGCATGCACCCGAACGTACCATTGCCTTACGAGATCTCAAGCCCCAAAACATTGGTTTTGATTCCGACGGTCAGGTCAAGTTGTTTGACTTTGGCATGGCTAGACCCTTGCAGGAAACGTTGACGGAACTTGCAGGGACCTTTCGGTATCTATCTCCTGAAGTGATCATGGGGTATCGGGTAGGTCTGGAAGCTGATGTATATTCCTTTGGTGTCATCCTATATGAACTAGCCACATTGGACAAGCCGTATGATCAGTACTTCTCGAGAGGGAAGATGGTGCGAAGGGATGCTTTCCGCGAAGAAGTTTCCGTCTCTGGATGGAGACCTGATTTACAGGGGATTCCTTGTCGTGCTACTCGCCGACTCATTGCCAACTGCTGGCAAGCGTCGCCTAGGGCACGTCCTACCTTTCGAAGGGTGGTGTCTCAACTCGAAGAAGTCCTCTCGTACAAACAGAAGGAAACTCCACTGGTGGTGCTTCCTGAAGACAAAGAGAAACCTTCTGTCTCACTACTTCCACCATCATTGACCCCCAAGAGCTTTCAAGGACTTCGACCACTACCGCGTCAGAGGCACCGGGGATGCTCCGATGTTACCGATGCAACTACATCGTCCAACTCGGGTCGCACGGAAACCATGTGAAGAGGAGATCAAACTACCGTATCCAGTCATGTAAATCTAGATACACGTTTTTGAATGAATATGTACACAAAACACTACTTTACATCGGTTGTACCGATTCAGGTCCATTGCTTAACTATTCCCATTCTGCCCGAGACACAATAGTGTCCTCTTCCTCGTCGGCATCCGGACGGTGCAGACCACCACCGCTGGATTGGAAAGCACCATTGGACAACCCTAGACTCTGTGTCAAGGCAGTTTCCTTTCGGAGTCTGGCGGGAGACTTGCTGGGTTTGCTCCTAGCCGAATGGACAGGTTGCCCCACATGGGACACAGTTTGGGTCATTCTTGACGAGTTGGAATAGCTTGTGCTTGGTGTAGTGCTAGTGGTTCCCGCGGTTGTCAACGGAGTGCCCCCCGATGCACTTTTTCGTCGAAAAATGTCCCTAGGGCTTCTAGGGCGTCCTCCTCCTCGACTACTGCTTTGACTTCGACTGTTGTCCAATGATGGGCGAGAGGCCAAAACGAGACTGGCCCGCATACCTCCACGTTTGCTTCGATCCAACAACGATTGTGAATAGACAACTTGTTGCGTTTGTTGCTGTTGCTGCTGCTGCTGTTGTTGTTGTTGGACAGATCGATTGAAGAGTTCGGGGTGTGATTCCTCAAACTCTTGCGATTCGCTCGAGAACCATTCCTTGACTGTCGCAACGGCAGCAGACTTGGGAGATGGACCAGTTGCTTTCCCACTAGTCTCATCCGACTGTTGTTGTTGTTGGTAGTGATGATGCTCCATATGTTGTTGCATGTTGTAATCATCTTCGGTTTCTGGGGGAGCATCACGTTGTTCCTCCATATCACTTTGAGACGGACGCTTCAAATGTTGAGGAAGTTCTGCCGGTGGGTTGGAGGCAGCCCACTCTTTGAAGGCAATCTTTGCAAGACGATGCTGTTCTTGACGAGCCGCTCGTGGGTCATCCGCCACAACTTCAATGCGCGCGGATGTATCTTCCGGGACAGTCTCCTTGTACGCATGGTTGCTGCTACTCTGCGATGGCATGTTGGCTTGTTGTTCCTTTCTGCTCGATCGAGATGATGCAGCTGGAGAATTCTTGGCCGCTGCAACAGGTTTGGAGACTTGTTTCTCGGCAGATGAAGTGTTTGTAGTTGGAGTCGCAACAGGAGACTTTCGGGTTTGCTTCCTAGCAGTACTACTCGTCAGCATTTGAATCTTTTCAATGATTTCTTGATTTTCCTCCATCTCTTGCTCTCTTTCTTCCAGGGTTTGCTGTAGCGCACTGACATGTTCTTCCAACTGAGTATTTCGTTCCTTTTCTTCCCACAATTCCTTGCGTAGTTGTACTTCCAAGGCAACTGCTTGCGTCTTGTATTCTTCAAACTTGTCCTTGACTTGAGCCATGCGATCTTGGTAGACTTCAACAACTTCTCGGACTTTGGCATCACTTTCATATGCCAGTTTGTTCATGGCTGCTTTGGAGACGGCAATGAGCATGGGAGCCCGACGAAGGGCTCGCATGGCATCTTCACGGGTATGATTGGATGCTAGCTGGCTCGCCAAATCCGAAGGAGTTCTTCCAGCAGCATCTCTTGTAGCGGATGCTTTTGGATGGACAGTCAATAAAGCCATGAGAACATCTTCCTCTGCCCCCCACTTGGCAGCCAAATGGAGTGGTAGTTGACCATCTTTGTCTTCTTTGGTACGAGTCGCCGATGGGTAGGTCATGATCAAGCGAGCGACCACCTCCAGCGACGCCCCTGCCATACAAGCAATATGCAAGGGTAGATATCCCCATTGTCCCTTGGTCTGCACCGCAGCTTCATGGACTTCCAATAAAAGAGAGACCAACTCTACGGGAGGCTGATTTTTACAGGCTTCATGGAGAGCCATGTTTCCTTGTTCGTCCCCCATACCTGCCCCCTGGGCATGGCTCGAGTCCGTGTTGCCATAGGGAACAACAACAGAGGCTTCATTAGGACACTGGCGAAGCCTTTGAATGGCTTGAGACCATTCCTGATTTTCAATCAAAGCAATGAGTAGAGGAACCGAAGGCTTGGGCGCCTGATAGGGTTGTCGGTTGGCTGGAGACTTGGGAACCCGAGACATGATATCGGGAGACATCATTCGTTGTGGAGTTCGAGCTCGAGATACCATGTTTCAATTGCTACAATCAACTAAGGTAGTATCTGATGCTACTGTTATTGCTGCTGATACTGCTGCTACGAGAGTGGTAATGATGATTTCATCCACACCACACAAACAACGTTCACAACAGCTGTGGTTGGGGGACAAGTTGGAGGTGGTACCCCGGGTTGGTGAGGTGCGACTGTCACCTTCCCTTCGCTGAAAAATGTGAGCGTGTAGTAACAAAGGAATGGTACCTACAGTACATAATATGTATATACTGTCACAGTGACATGTTCAATATTCGCCAACTTTTTTGCGGCGGCAAAGTAGGGTTGATCGATGCGTATGAACCTACTACCGGTAGGTATCCTTACTACGGTAGCACCACACGTTGGTGCACGACGTGCACGATGCAAAACTCCGTATCCCAAAAATCACAAACTGGATTTGGACCATGGAGCAAGCTTCGACCAACAACAACAGCGATGCTCCTTCAGCTCCTCCTGCTTCCTCGGCACCACAATCACAACCTATAGCAACCACTACGAGTAGTGCCGTGGAAACTTCTGCTCCAGGATCCAAACCAACGACCGTTTCTACGCCTACACCTGCAACTGCTACTAACACAACTGCTGCCACAACAACACATGCACCTGTAACAACTATCACAACTACGGAACCTGCGACAACAACTACTACTACTGGTAGTACTGAGCCTCTACCAGTGACAGCAGCCACTTCCCAAACTCCTAAACCTCAAGTCAGTCTCCCTTCGACAGCACCGCCTTTGTCTACAAATGAAAAGCCAGCAGTCCAGACAAATCCATCTGCATCCAATCCGCCCAATCCACCCAATCCACCCAATCCAACGGTAGCAGGAGTCAAACGAAAGCTCTCGGATATGAATACCAATACCAGTACGGTCACCAAGGACGCTCCATCCCTGCCGGTTGCGGTACCGTCTACAGTGTCTACACCCACCAGTAGGCCCCAGGCACCCCTATCCAATTTAACCTTTGCAGATGGACCTGTTGTGTCCAAAGTGGTTGGCGATATTCTCAATTTGTTACAACATTGTACGTACATTGTATATTACCAGTGAATATCCAAGTGTAGTGGTTTGTGGACTGACCATGACTTGTGTTTGACAGATGGGCCATTGACGTTTGGACAGATTGAATTCAACCTGCCAACGCTGCAGGGGGAACGGTTGCGGTCACAACATTTGTCCGACATTGTCGATCTATTGGAAACCTGTGGGATTTTACAGAAGGAACAAGTGGAGGACTCTACGGCAACGGGTACAACGGGTGCATCCGAAAGTGGAAGTGGCGGCAATACCAACCTTCAGAGCCCACCGAAATATTGCGTCCAACAGGGTCGTCTCCGATTGTTCCAAGTGTCTCCGTCGACCGTCATGGGGGAAATCTTGCAAGCACAACAAGAATGGAAGGCGAGTCAACAACGTCAGGAAATTTTAATCAAGGCACTTCAGGCAACAGGTACCGGTGTGGTTCATCCTCGAATTACATTGAAACGGATTCTCTCGGAGTTTCCAGATGTCATCACGGACCCGCTCTATGTGACAGCCTTGAGAAACTTGAACGTAGATGTTGGCACAGTGTTGGGCATCGAGTCACCACCCACGGCGGGAGGTACAGCTACGAAAAAGAAGAAAAAACGGAAACGACCAGCACCCTCGTCTGCTACTTCTGCAACTACCACAGGGAGTGGAAGTACTCCAGCTAGTACATCCAAGAGCAAGCCAACATCTACCACAGAAGCAGCACCCACTCCGGCTACGGCTACGACAACACCAGCAACGTCTACCGGTAGTACACCAACACCAGCAGGTACTACGAGTACTCCTACACCAAAGCCAACCAGTGCTACTACCGGCAGTAACGAGGCAAAGCCCACTCCTACTACTATTGCACAACCTCAGACCACCCCTACTACCCCTTCTGTTCCAACACCAACTCCCGCGGCCAAAGGAGACACTTCCAAGACTGCTACTCTTGCGCCATCTACTCAGACCTTGGAAGCGAACCCTCCCAACAAATCTTCAAGCGTTGCAGACAAGAATGTGAGTGAAAAGGAAACAAGCACCCATAAAACCACAACGCCACTAGCCATTCCCGAAGTCACAGCTGAGACCGTTCCACAAGAGAATATCGTGAAGGGATCAGCTACAACTAAGCCCTAGCTAGAGACTGTTGTTGGTATGCAAGACGTTTCATGGTTTTCTTCTACAAAAGACATTTGGCGTTCTCAAACATGATTGAGGCTGCACGCCACACTATAGGCCCACGTGCATCGACGCACAGTGTTTCGGCCTTCCGCACACGCGTGAGAATCAAAATCGTGTGACTGTTATCTCTCATCACACTTGGTTTCGGAATGGAAAGAAACCTTTCGAACCTGCGTTGTGTTCTCTTTTTTGGGCTTTGAAGTAATGTTACTGTTCATGAAACAAGAATCTTTTACTGTATTACTGTAGTGTGTATTCTAAGATGTAATCTAGGGGATGGTCTCCATCGAGCCAAGGTCTCTAAGCAACCAATTGCATTGAGCCTCCAAGCTGCATGTAGTATCCAGCAGGGCCAACCACATTGGTTCCCTCCATTTCGATCATGAACGCAGAAACCTTTCCGTTTTCAATGCGGAATGTGTATCTTGGAGCAAAGTCTTCCACCAACTTGCCGCTGGCTGGCAAAGCTGGAAGGTTGGCAAATGCGAATGGAGCGCCTGTGTGCGTACCGCGGGTCCTGACGTTGGTGACCTCGACAAATCCAGGGCGAACTTCACGGATGTCGTCGTAGGTAATGCAAATGTCAGGAAGGGAATGGTGAGCCTCATCAACAGCCTGCATGAACATGGACAAGGGCATGCCTTGCTCTGCGCCAAAGAAGCAGAACATGGCTCCTGGAGCACAGAATCGTTGCATGGTCTTGGCATCACCAAGATTGAAGGCATCGATGAATTTGCACTGGACAAGTTTAGAATTGAGGCTATCGTCAGTTCGTTCGGTGCCTCTGTTCTTCATGGTGGACAACTTCTTTTCAAGAAATTCTCTTTGGACAGAGTTGAGGTTTCCCATGCTGTGTTTTGTAGATTTACGAGTTGCTGCTAAACAATGTGATGAAATGAGTTTTATGAGACTTTGGAGAGGAGAGAATGAATCAAAGTGTGAGGGAAAGAAGGCCCAGGATGTTCGCATCGGCTCAATCCCAACTAGTTTCTACATTCGCGATTCCCACGTCGCGAACTACGTTGAAGTTGGTTAAGGGAAAACATCATGACGTCCGTAGAAGCAGAGTGGTGGTAGGCACCCAACAATACCAAGAAGTACTGTTTGTTGAAACGAAAAACAAGAACATGCTGCAACCCTTAGATACGAAGTCCGCGGACTATGATGTGGCGTCTTATGTGACAAGGTAAAACTGCAAGTCATTATATGTTGAAAGAAGAACATTCGACAGCGGAGCCTTTGTGGGACCAACAACTAACGCCATGTGTTCCCATCCAAGCCCTTGTTCAACATCCCATCTCACAGGTTCGTGGCGCATTTTGCATAATGATCACGAGTCTCGACGGTTGGTGGTGGTGGACTCCCAAAATAACAAGTAGAGTAACAGGGAGAAAACCAATAGCGTTGATCAGGAAGTGACTAATCGAGAAGCCAGCAAACATAATGATTGGGAACAACTTCTTTGTTGCTAGCTTATGAGAGAAAATACAAAAACAAGTTTCAGGATGAGAAGCAAAATGAGGTGAAAATTATGCCTGTTTGGGGATGATGGAAGTGCCACCACCCTCTTCTTGGATGTTGCATCATCATCAACAAGCATGGGCATCTTGTACTGCGATGACCTACCGGTAGAGACTAACTGTAAACAATATAGCTCATCGGTAGTGTGTCATGGGTCTTTTTGAGGTACGAGTAGTACCGGTAGTAAAGACGCACCCTCACAACGAGGAGCTGGACCACCAAACAACTCGGAAGTTGTTGGGAAGTGGCACTGGTCCGAATTCCACACTACAACCACCGTACCAATGACACTATGCTCTAGTAAAAAGCTGGATATTCTACCATGGCTATCTTGATAGTAGTGTGTATCTCTGTATTAGTTTATACTCTAGAACATGTATTCACCCCGCCTGTTTCCGTCCCTTGCAGCCAACTATTGAACCGCCTGCATCTGCACCTTGCCCCCGAGTTGCAGGTAGAACCCCGCAGGACCAACAACTTTATCACCTTCCATTTCAATGATGAACTCCGTTACCCTCCCATTCTCAATTCGAAGGTTGTACCTTGGCGCATAGTCTTCGATCACCTTGCCCCGGGCAGGCAATGGTGGCAGGTTTGCAAACGAATACGGAGCACCTGTGTGGGTGCCGCGGGTCCTCACGTTAGTAACTTGAACGTAGCCAGGTTCGACTTCCATGATATCATCATACGTCACACAGAGGTCGGGGAAAGCTTGGTGACCCTCAGCGACGGCCTGCATAAACAAAGCCAAGGGCATGCCCTGTTCTGCACCAAAGAAGCAAAAGGTAGCGCCTGGTGCACAGAATCGTTGCATGGTTTTGGCATCGCCGAGGTTGAAGGCAACGACGAATTTGCTCTGAACGAGTTTGGCGTTGAGACTATCGTCTGTCCTCTCTGCACCCCTGTTTTTGAACGAGGACAATTTGTTTTCAAGAAATTCCTTTTGGACAGAGTTGAGGTTTCCCATGTTGCGAGTGGTGGTCTGGAGTGTTTTGGATTGCTGAAATATGTTTTTGTGAGATGCTTTGAGGGAATGGTTTCTATTGTTGTATGCTTGTGTTTGGGAAATCGACGAAGTTCCCAGCTGTTCATCACTCTGATGCGAGCAAAGGGAAGGGACTACAACTGACTATGCCACGGCCTAGGCAATTTTCTTAATGATTCTGTTCGTCATCGGAACCTGACGACACCGAGGGGCAACACACAGGAAATTCACGACTATACTGAAATCACCAACAATAACCAGATTGATTTCTATTCCCTTTAGTACAAGTTTTATCTCTAGACCGGGTTTGTACATAAGCCAGTCAAACGTACGTAGGTTAGCATCGCACAATATCACATCAAAACCCAGAACACCACGTGGGTGCTCATGTTGTTGCGCCACTTCGAAGAGGAGTATCCTTTCTTCGAGGATTGATTTTGACTGGCTTTCTTCCGTAGGCGAAGCATTGAATGCAAGAAACTTAACCCCCCCGTTTCACTTCATTCGTGCTCACGAGCATCCTCACGAGCATCCTCACGATCCTATGAAGAAATCCAGCAACAATCAAGTAGATACCCATATTCATATTGTGACGTTCGACTAGCTCATCCACGTGTCCAAGAGCTGACTAAATCAAATAGTAAAGCTTGTCAATTCAAGATTAGGTACTATATGTTGTGCAATCTACTTCTCATTGCTTGGTACTCGAACGTGCAACTTTGTCGGTGGGGGTGGTACTTGTGGGACATTTGTTTGCTCAGAATATTCGACTTGTGAGGCAGCTTCCTCTTTTGTCAGGATGGTTCCCAAGCTAACGGGTGAAGTTTCAAGCTCCAACCCAAAACCAACAAATGAATGCTTTGCGGTGGGGAAATGGAACGAGTTGATCAAACTGAGGGTTATCCGAGGCTGATCCCAATGTTTCATGATAAGCCCATATTTCAAGGTGTGACCATTGATGAGAGTAGCCTTAGAGGCTAGCGCTCTATTCCATTGAAATGTTGCTCCGGCAGACCATGTCGAGGGTGCCGCGGCACCAACGGCTGCCTTGGAAGTGTCCTTTTCGACTTGCACCACCCATCCTAGGGTTTGGCGAATACGAGGGGCTCGTTCCTCCAAAAGATTGACCACCATGCGATCGAATGTCAAGATTTGAGATAAATTCAAGATCCAGTAGGAGTAGGGCTTTTGTTTGATGGTCAGCCACAGGGAGGGAGGGGGAGGGGGAGGAGGAGCATCAGAATCTACATTCGCCACCTTGTTGCCCCCCTGATGGTTTAGGTTGATGGACACCAAGGTTTCAAAAATGGGTTTTTTCATTGTCTCCAAAATATCATCAGAGATAGGCACTTGTGTTTGAAGGGCCACAATAGACTCTTGGTAGTCCACGGCTGCTTGGAGGTTCAGTGATGGCTTCGATGAATTGACTGATACCCCCTTCTTGCTCGGGTCTGCCAACATATGATAGGTATCCTTCATATTCCCCAGTGTAGCCCATGAGCTGAACAAGAACTCAGCCGTTCCAAGTTGAGGGCTGGTATATTGCGTCTTGTATTTCGCTTCCAGCCACCCTTGCGCGTCGTTGGAAACGCTGCATGTCATACCTAGATTCTTCCCTCCAACGGCAACCTTCAACGAAGGCTTCTTTTGCGTTGGGATTAGGACTTGAAACTTGAAAGGATGCATCGACTGGCCTGCCCACAGAGTAGATTGGTCTTCATGTGTCAACGCAGGGTTGGAGTCAACACGGTTGGCTTCAAGGGATGAATTCTGGGGATCACCAGCCTGGAAAGACTTCAGATCAACCATCACATTACCTCCTGATGTAGTTGGTATATTCATATAAACGCCTGGTTGCATATATTCTTGCAAGAGACGGTTTCCAGGATTGGTTGTCCATAGATACTCGACGATGGACGGTGAGGAGCATTGCGCAGTCTGCACTGCAGCCAAGCTGGAGATGGAACGAATGTCCCCCGTGACAAAGTTAGGGGGCATCAAGACGCCATAGATCTTCTGGAGACGCTTCTGGCGCTCTTCAGGCGATTCTGGTTTCTTGAAAACGTTTCCCATAGTCCAACTACGGAGCAGAACCCACGCAAGTGGTTGTTGTTGTTGTTGTTGTTGTTGTTGTTGTGTGTTTGCTGATCCGCTTGCACGTTTGACAAGCACGAATCAAAATTGGAGAGAGAGGATGAGACACGCAGGGACATAAGTGAGGAGAATGTCCCAATGGATGAGGCGAGTAGTGAGCGCTTCCCATTTCGAAGAAACATCACGACTACAACAGCAGCAACATCGTAAGAGCCTACCGGTAATCCATTGCTATTGAGAGTGTGTAACTATTACACAACACCAAGAACCGAGCAATGCTGAGCTTTGACATGGAGACGATCGCGAAATATGAAGAGCAAGTCAAGACGTTTGGCAGAGCGGCAATGGGGAAATATGAAGAGCAAGCGAAGAAGTTCGGTATTACTCGCAAGCACCTGATGAAGGGAGGGGTTGGGTTGCTTTGTTTGGTTGTCCTATCTTCCATGTTCCGATTAGGAGGTGGTCCAAATGATATTCTCTACAGTCAAGAAACATTGAAAACTATGGGTATTGTTGGGAGCCCCGATGTCACGACGGGTGTCGTCAATGGGATAGCCTACAACCATTGCCCAGGAACGGACAAACATTTGATTCTGTTACATGGGGCCAGCTTTGACAAAGACAAATGGAACACCAATGGACTTATGGAAGGGTTCTGTGAGTTCAAGACTCTCTCGGTAACGGCTTTGGACTTCCCTGTGTCGTCTGACCACGAAGCATTGAAAGAAATGATTGTTAAATTGATGAAAAAATACATGCTTGCCCCTCCCGTGGCCTTGGTCACACCTTCGGCATCGGGAAAGTCAATGTCGGATTGGATCGTTAATGGGAATATCAAGGAAGTGTCGCAATATATTTCCAAGTGGATTCCTGTTGCCTGTGGGTCGGTTTCTCAAGCAACAGATAGGCAACTGGAAAACCTCGTGGGGAACTTGGATATTCTAGCCGTATATGGCAATGAAGACAGATCCGGAAAGACGACATCGGAGAGGTTGGGAACCTGGGCTAATGCAACAGTCTTGGAGTTGAAAGGTGGCCATCCTGTTTACTTGCACAGTCCAAACGAGTTTGTGCGACATGTTCTGGAATATATCGGGGTATCGGATTAAAGCGCACAAACATATATTTGGAATGTGAACTGTTGTTGTTGGATGTGACAAGTGAGATAGAGTTATGTGCCAAATATTGTGATGTACACTAAAGCCATGTGTTTTTGGTCGAACTAGTACTAGTAGGTGAAAGCCCATATCTCCTGTATACTTTAGAGTGACCCGAACGAAGGAGGGGTATTTTCTCGTGCTGGTGGTTGAAAGCATTCATCTTCCAAGATTATTCTTGCGTACAAGCGGCACTATGGTAGTATGGTAGATGCTGTCATGATCAAACATTGCCTACTAGTACCAATTCCTGTTGGCCGCTCTGCTACTACTGGTACCGGTAGGTGTATAATTCTGTTCTTGGAGCAATTGAGAGCTCTCTAAAAGGTGGATACTCCAAAAAGATATTACTTTTAAGTGTAGCCATTTTGTTGAGGCTAGTAACCTCCCATGAGTCCACGATATCCGAACCACACGAGTCAAATTTGGGCGCGCGGCAGTTCAAGAACTTCATCACGATTCAGTATCTTTCCCTCATTAATCACCCCAACCCAAATGCAACACTCGGATGGCAGCTCATCTTTACTGTTAGTTTTATTCGACCACAATAAGGCGACACCGAAACATTGCTTAACATGGACACAAGAGAAGAATACGATGGAGATATAAGGTCCAAGCCACCCATCAGGACGTCTCGCAGACGCTACACTGTGGCGTTTCTGGGTGGCATTGGGATTCTGTGTTTGATCACAGTCGCTTCCATCTTTCTTCGTCAGGATAGTTCCGAAAAAGGCATTTCGTCTAATCAAGGGTCTTATACTACACCAAGCAGTCAAGAAGCTGATGCTCCATCCAGGCAAGTGACTTCCGCTCCGTCTGTTAGTAGTAGTAGTAGTAGCATTCCAGTAGAAGAAACCTCTATGCCAACAAGGCCACCAACACTTGCACCATCCATTCCCCCCACTAACCACCCGACAAATCTTCCTTCTGTACAACCTACCAGCGGTCCAACGGAACCATTTGTGTTTGTTGGGAGTTCGGATGTTTCCACCGGTGTCGTCGATGGCGTTGCCTACAACCATTGCCCAGGAACCGAAAAGCATTTGGTTCTATTGCATGGAGCCAGTTTCAATAAGGATACATGGAATACCAATGGATTGATGGAAGGGTTCTGTGCCTATGATACTCTCTCAGTGACAGCCTTGGACTTGTCCGTGTCTTCGGGCCACACTCGATTGAAAACCCTCCTGACGGCCATGAAGGATGAGCACCTCGTGACGCTTCCTGTCGCTTTGGTCTCACCATCGGCGTCCGGGAGGACCATGGCCGATTGGATCATGAACGGAGATGTTTCGGATATCCCACAGTTTGTGAACAAATGGATTCCTGTGGCATGCCCCTCCGTCGCCAGTGCCTCCAATAGCCAGCTCGAAAGTATTGTTGGACTCGTGGATATCCTGGCTATTTATGGTGACCAAGATACCGCTGGAGGGAAAATCTCGGAGCGATTGAAGGTTTCTTCGAATGCTACAGTCCTAGAGCTACAAGGTGGACATCCTGTCTATTTGCACAGTCCCGACGAGTTTGTCCAAAATGTTTTGGAATTTATTGGGACTTTGGCTTGAAGGAATGGTGTGGTGTATGCATATTATATTAGGTAGAGTTTGCTATAAACTCAAACAGTAAATATAATGTAGGATCCATCGATGATGATGGAAAGAATCCCAACCTAGGACTACAAGGCACGTTTGTTTGGGAGGGGACAGGAAAGGGGGGCACCACTCCTTGTTCCACAACCTCTTTCCCCTGTTTTAAGAAGGGGTCTCGCCTGTTACGGTATACCACCAAAATGTTTGGTATTTAAGAGTTGGCAGTAGTGCAGGTGAATGGCACGTGGTGATGGACGATGATGGATGATGGATGATGGAGGAGGAGTACCGGTAGTACGAGCGGCGGCAAAACAGTCGTCCCCCCGCCCCCCTCGGTGAATGAGACTCCCCCATCGTCGGCGGAACGAAACTGGATTGGTACACCACCACAACAAGAAGAATATCAATCACTTCGGTCAATCTTGTTGTTGCTATCTACGAATACAATACTACCAGGACGTACGTACGTACTCCTCCAAAGTGGGGGAGAGACAAAAAGGGCGAGAGAAGAAGAAGGGTAGGTGTGTGCACTACCAAGAAATAAAGTGTGACTTCTTCTACGCACTGCAGCCTGTTCGTCAATAAATGTTTCTCTCCGAAAGGAGTCGGGCACTATTCTATGTACATAGAGATTTGAAGGTAGATGGTCTCTCGGCAATACATCGACTACGATTAGAGGTGTTCGTAGAATCATTCATTGCGCTCTGCTGTGTGGGCGGCGCCGTGTGGTGTGTCCTAATTGTTGGCTTCGTAGCCTCGTAGAAGAAGTGCTGCGAGCAGCAACGAACGCGGAAAGTTCGCTGGCGACTACCAGTAGCAAGTACCGAGAGTACTGGGTAGTACCACCCTACTACCACTGGATTTTTACATTCGTTCCAGAGAAACTTGTGTAAACAGCCTTGTTCGAGGTTTGGGTCATTGGAAAACAAATTTCATTAATCATTTTCAATCTTACGTCGTGGCCTTGAACTAACAACTTTTGAAAGCTGTTGATGGGTACTTATGAGTGGCTTGAATTGTGCTAGAATAGCACCGACTAGTAACCCGGTCATGTCCCACCAGATAACGCACCGGTGAGGAGAAGCATAGTTAGATGTGGAACCGGGCTGAAGGAGCGATATGTGTACTGTGGATGGTGGCATATCAAAGTCACACCCATACCAGGTTTCTTGCTGGGAGCCTTGACTACCGGGGGTACTGAAGTATCTGGTGTGGCCAAGCTGTTGAACTGGCAACAACAACGTTTCCGAAGCGGAGCCTTCACAGCAACCAGGGCAAGGTTTCCAGCGGGAGCAACAACAACAACAAGACCAACCACACCAACCACAACGACGACTACTACTACAACAATCGCAAAAAAAGCGGCACCAATCCATCGGGACATCTACAAACAATAAACTATCTGTTGAGTGTGACAACAATGGAGACGAATCAAAGCATGGAATCGGAACACTGGGACCATCGAGAGCGAGAGCTTTCCAAGAACGCTTCGAGTGACCCTTTGCGCAAACCCGTTGCTGCGGTGACTCCCCAAAACCAACGACCCAAGCAACCCAAACAGTCCGGTCCAAAGGTTCCCCGCCATGTGGTAGCCATGCTGCAAAGCAACAAAGCAGCCAACCTCATGGAACGAGGAGAATTCGGGCGAGCTGCCAAGTTGCTGGAGCATTTGTGTGACAGAATGGATCAAACATCGGACATTGTCAATCACCGACAACAACAACAGCAGCAGCAACAGCAACAACAGCAACAACAATATCCTTCCGAACCACAAAGTGCACAAAGTGGATCCTGTAGTTGCACACACTGTGAACTAGAACACTGCATGGTGCGAGCACCGGTCTGTCAAGAACCGCTGGGTTCCTTTCTAGACCAGGAAGAAGAAATGGTAGAAGACATCTACCAGTGTGCAACCTGGAGAGGGGGATACTTGTACTGTCAACCACTCCGTGTGTCGGAACAAACCATCAAAGAACAACATCACATGGGTCACACCTTTTCTCTCATTGTTCTCTTCAACCTGGCTCTCGTGTACCAGCTCATGGCGGTGGATGGGGAGATGGATCTCCCTGTCGACCGAAGAAGACAACTCCTTCAAAAGTCACACCGACTCTACCAAGCCTGCTATCAGTCACAGACTGAGTTCTGTGAACACTCACACCTTCGCTTCACAGCCTGCCTCCTCAACAACCTCTGCGAGGTTCATCGGGTAGAAGGCGATTATCAGCGACTATGGCACAATGGAGAAGAGCTCATCAGTATCATGGTCTATCTAGTAGATTGCAGTGCAATCTATGATGACGAGACTCTCACAGAAGAAGAGTGGGATGGCTTCTTTCGCAATGTATCTCGATTGATTTTGAGAGAAGTGGCGGCTGGAGCCGCGTGATGCAGCCTTTTTTTGTTTTTCCTGCTACTACTACTACTACTACTACTACTACGACAAGCACAAGCACAATCACAATAACAATCACACAAGGGGAGGGGACCTTGTTGCACAAATGTATCTAAACAAGCATACCAGCTACGAACACCGCAGTATAATAGAGACAACAACAACAACATTGCTACATGCCTGCTGCTATCGTACCCATACTCTAGAACTATACCGAACTACCACTACCACTAGGTACTAATAGGCAGGTAGGTTCGTCTATCGTTAGAGGTTTGCACCATATACACGGAAACAACGGTATCATCCAATGACATGGAGCTTGTTGGTTGCTTGTCTACTTTTCCAATATACCGCATTGTATGTATGTTCAGGGTTTCTAGCACTACTTGTTGTGCCTGTGATGACAAAGAGTGTGCCATGGAACGTTAACCAAAGCTCACAGTCTTGTTGGACTTTGCTGTTTCTTGCTTCAGAGATGAACTTCTGGGTGTAGTATCTGCTGCGGGGGGTTCATGCTTTTCTGTATCTTCATCGATTTCTTCTACGGATTCTAACACCAAACCCTCCTCAATTTTGTGAATCTTGGAAGCCAAGAACGATTTGGTGTCCACCTTTTCCACCCCGGTCCGTCGGTGAACCATCCGGACTTTGGTTGGTAGTGTCAATGTCCAGGCGATATTATGAGCACAAAACAGTGTTATCAACATGCCAAAGTGGAATACTTCCGCGCCATGCACCGTTTCCCATAGCTCCAAGAAACTTGTGGACATTTCGTGTGTTTCCAAATCGCCCCCTCGGATCCATGCCGAAAAGGCAATTACAACCATGAACATGGTTCCAGCTGCCCATTGTGCCAGAACTGCTAGGTTCACCGCCGTCGAAGTGGAAAGTCCCCAGATAACTTCGCATTGTCGACGAACGGCGGCACGGAAGAGGACTCCCATCGGAACCCAAAGGAAGGCGTAGGCAAGCCACAACAGAATCTCGGATGCTGTTACAATCTCGATGCATGTTTCTAGGTCTTCAAACTCGGCATTCGGGATCGTCGAGTTGTCGTGGAGATCCAATGTGTGCAAATCAGGATCGGAAGCACACCAAATACTTCCAGTGCAATAGGCAACTCCAGCCAGAATGACACAAATCAACCATGTGCGTACCATGGCACCAGCGAAGCATGGTCGATGTAATGCGGAGATGTCCGACACAACATCCATGGCTAGAAGTGCATGACATATGGCTGAGAGAACAAAGAAAAGGTAGGCAATAGAAGACACAGTCCAGAATTCAATTACCCCTTCATTGTCCGTTGTTCCATTGTTGGGGTACATCCATCGAATGATACCCAACAACGAAAAGGCCCCCGCCATGAAGATTTGAGCCAAAGCTCCAGAGCGACGGACAACTCCCTTGAAATAGGAGAGATGAATACCAAAAGCAAACGCTGCGAATGCAACAAAGAAGTCTCCCGCCCACATGATGACAGAGTTGTCCACCCCTTCGTCTTGACAAGCAACATCTGGGTCGACACTTCCTTTTGTCAAGTCATCTATACAGTCGGGTGCTAAGTAATCCACCAGGATACAAAAGGCAAGATACAACGACGTGATCACCGCCAGTCCAATGGGTGGCATCCATGCGACAGTATGCATTCTGTTGACTACAACGGTTGTTGAGTATGTTTCTGTGGCTGTGGGTGGAATGGATAGCTCTTGATGACAACAACAGATACAAGGAAATTGGAATTCCCAAGGACGAAGTTGCTTTCTCACTCGTGGTGTTTATGTTGTCTGTCCGTTATATTGTTGTAGGGTGTTGTTGTTGCCAATGTGCACAACAACAACAACAACTATACATGTACACGTTTGTACCAGCATCATGGTGTGCGCGTTGGCTGGGAATTCAACTGACGAAAAGCCACGAATGGGAAATTTGGCAAGGGAGTATCGCCCGGCGCCCATCGTCTGTAGTCGACCCGCTGTGCTTTTATGGAGTGTTGATGGAGACCTCGCCATTCGGCAGCAAGATTAATTGGGGTCGTGGTGTGAATGGGAAGTGTGACCACTGACTATTCCACATATTACTTCCGGAACGTACTAACTACTGACCACTGACCACCAAACTACTGGTACTCGTAGCAAGCAAGAAGTGGAGGGGACGACTTGTTGCTACGCTGCTGTCGTTGCTTGGTGATGGGTACGGTGACTCGGAACAATCGTGCTTTTATTTTCAAGGACCTATTACTAACGACAGTAGCACCTGTAGTTGTCGCCATTGCCGGCATCTCTAGTAATCTTGCGATGGGATAACCACTTTAGAGTTTCTTTTCGTCTACTAGGTAGTACTGCCTGCTGGTGGAGGGAGAATCATGAAAACCTTTAGGGCTCAAGTCAAGGAGTAGTGCTATTAGCAATAGTCAAAAAAAAACATCAGCAATGTTGGCCATTTCGGGTCGTCCCACCGCCTTGACGGTAGCACTGCCTAGTATCAACAAGCACAATTTGTTCAAGAAGTAGTTGACGTAGTAGCATGTCTTGCGATTAGGCGGCTGCCGCACAATTGTCCGCTAGTATTACATGCGAAACGTTGCGGACAAAGTCATCCCAATGGGGCACCATAGTTTGAGCGGATTCTGCGTAGGGGGCATTTGGATTGTCCATGATGGACATGAGAAGACCTAGACATTCGTGAAGGTACTTGTCTCGCTTGGCTGATTGGGTGAGCCGTTGGTGGACTTGACTGAGATTGTTGGAAATCATGAGGCGGAAGAACAAGGAAGGAGCTGCCACCGAGCAAGAAGTGCTTCGGTATGAATGCTCATACATGGCCTGTGCTCGGGACCAATGGTTGCGATCCAATCGACCATCACGAAGCAAGCGAAGGTGATAGGCAAGGGCCATATTGAAAGTAAGGACAGTTGGAAGTAGCAGCTTCATTTCCTCTACATCCTCTTCAAAGAAGTACGAAGGGATATGTATGGGATCACGATAGACAAACCCATCGTCATTGTTGGTTGAAGGGGTATCAACATCATCATGGTTCTTTGCCATGTCATCTGTGGGAAGCTTTCCCTGCGATATTCCGCCACCACGCGCAGAGGATGATGTCATTGTACAGCGCGACGTGGTGGAGTTTCTGAGATGACTATACAACAAACAATTGTCGAGAGAAAACACGCCACTTGTCGAAGCACGTTTTGGCCAATCGCTTTGTTGTTTGGTTGCCGGCGTTACCTTCCTAATTGCCACAAAAAGTGAGGAGATGGCAATCTCATACTTTCCTGTTTGAATGGCAGTAACAGCCCGTTCATGTAGCCCTTGCATATCCAAGTCGCTTCTTCTTTTGGAGATGTTGCTTTGTGCTTCGGTAGTGGTTTGTGCAGAAGAGTTCATGTTGTTTTTGTCCGTTTGGGCGATAGCTCTGGACGATGGCAACTCATGGGCCGATATATAACAATTTTGTGCGATTTTGTGAGCAATCTTGCATCTTCCGTGC
The DNA here is from genome assembly GCA_013372465.1 of Nitzschia sp. Nitz4. NCBI lineage: Eukaryota > Bacillariophyta > Bacillariophyceae > Bacillariales > Bacillariaceae > Nitzschia > Nitzschia sp. Nitz4. The sequence goes on from WXVQ01000114.1 coordinate 34,987, forward strand.
AAATGCCATTCGTGGTCTTGGTGGGTGGGTTGCGTGTCGCAGTCGGGCATTCTCCCCCTGCGAACTCGTACAATAGTATGGTATGTACGTACGATCATAGATGCTTCGACCGACACGATCACATTATTATTTGTCGTGCGAAGCCCTGGCAAGATTGATCGCCTTCTCTTCTNAAAATGTGCTATGGCGTGATTTTTTGCGTTGGTTAAGTTACATTCCTCTAAGTAAAATTGGTGTCTCCTTCAAGTTAACCATACGTCTACTTAGGCAAAGTGAACATTTAGTGTAACTTAAATTGTGCAAATTACGGTAGGCTGCTTGTGCACAGTGATGTTGGCGAAATAGTTGGGAAGTGTTCTCTAGGAAACCTTCCATGTCCAAACCACTTCGTTCATGTTCATGACAGTCCACCATGTACATGACAGTCTTGAGAAGATGTTCCAAGCACAATTGGTGCTTCTCTTGGTTCGACAAGACTCTGTGAATTTCGCCCAAATTGTTGGAGATAACTAGTGTGAAAGCAACCGAATCGACTTGCACGGCTTCCACTTCAATTTGCCATCGGAACAAAAGCTCGTACAGGCGTAGGACTCGCTCTAGAGAGTGTCCCTTGAGGGCATCATCCTGGAGGCATTTCAAGTGATGGGACAAAGCCAAATTGAAAGTCAAAATCATGGGAAGGACAAAACCCATTTCGTGGGCATCAGACATGGCATTGGAAGGAAGGAAGATGGGTCGTCGGTACAAATATCCTCCTCCATTCTTTTGCATGTAACTGTCAGTGTTGCTTTGCATACCGGGTCGCGAAGCGAGAACGTGTTGACTGTAGGCCATGCAGTGGTCCAAGCTGCAGTTTTCACAAGGACAGGGGGCTTGGGTGTGACTGATTTCGGCAGATGCCATGTTGAGGGCTCCAACGAGATCGTTGATGGCAGCATCGTAATCTCCAGATTGAATCCTCGTGGAAGCGCGGTTGTTGAGAAACTTGGCCTTTTGTTGGTTGGACATCATAATGCTGATGTTGTTGATTGAAAGTTTGGGAAAGGAGAGTGAAGGTGTAAAGAGGAGTGTCGTGAGGCGTTGTTGGGCCTTGTGAGTTGTTTGGTTTCCAAAGTTGTGGGAAGAAGCTGGGGGAGGAGTAGGAGGGCCCCAATCACTTGCGGCGAATGGAGCGGAGTATTCTTTGTGCACAATCCGGCGCCGTTGAAACCTACGGAGCAAATCAATACCGTCTTGCTGTGACGACAAGTGCTGCCGTAACCTTGAAACTGCACTTTATCCATAAATACTGCCAATTTGTCATTTAGTGCGCCATTGAAGTTGGGTGGTACACGTAAAGTTGGCACATAAAGGTACTGCATTCCAGTGAGGTGCCCTTCACATCAGTTGCGCTGGTCGTCCCCGAACGTGCAAGTACCACTTTTACTACGTTGCACTTTGCTTTTGCGTATACTACATACAGAAAACAAAAGGAAACAATGTGGTACCTACTTGTGTCGTTGCACCGTCAGAAAGTACGTGACCCTAAGATTCCTTCCAGGAAAAGAACGTCAAGAAGAGAAGCAGGTCGGCAGATTTCGCTGCAAGGTAGATGTACAGAAGTGTCGTCCCTTTTGTGGTAGTACAACAAGGAGACGACAGTAGTTGCGAAAGAAAAAGTAACTGAAACTATCTACCGGTACTTCTACTAGTACTAGCTAGTAACAGTTATTACTCCTACCAGTTCCATAGTCTTGCATAGAGATAAGATAGCTTGTGGTCTTCCTCTACTTGTTGGTGTATGGTCCAAGAAAGCTTGGATGGTGTTCATTCACCAGATTTCCTTTCCTATTTCATTAGAGTATCATCCTTAGTAAATATAGCACCAGTATCATGTTTGCTTTTGTCCTGGGGCTGGTTTGTTGCTATCTTTTAGGGTGGACATTTGGGAAACGTTCCCCAACCATTCGCTTTTCGCTCTTGCACCACGTGTAGTATTTTGCTGGGTGATTGCTTCGTCGGAGGATCTTCTTGTTGGGGCGAACTACTGGGTAGAGTGCGGCGAAGCTATTAGCCGCAGCAACGATTTGCTCGTTCCCAACAACAACTCCAACGCAAAAGAACTACCGGTACGGCGGCGGCGGGCCCAACGTGAAATAGAACATTCTCCTCCTCCGCTGCATACAATACATCATCCTCTTCCTCCAACAAGAGGGAATGATGGGGACGTGTTGAGTCACTCGGGAACGGGATTGTCTTCCAGTCGACGTTTGGTTTTGATTGGTGGAGCTGATGCACCCACATGCCTACACGTCAACGTTAGGATAAAAACGCCCAAGGAACTTGTTGAAGTCTCAAGTCTCCGAATGAAGAACGAACACCTCGACCTCCAGCAGCAGCCTGAAGAAGGACGACGAAAGAAGCCAAGGTGATGGCTTCGAAAGAACGAAGAAGCAAGAAAGTTGACATCGTCGAAGATGGTGATGTTTCTCCTTCTCCCTTTGATTGCGACATGAAAGAGTAGATTACCAAACGCAATGAACCTGCTGTCATCCACTTCATTCTCCAGAACTACGATACGTTACAAAGAGGGAGGCCATAGAGGAATAAAAGAACGGGTAACAAAACTGAACTGTCTAGTAGAGTGGTAGAAATTAGTAGTAGAAAGGGTGATGTGGCCCTTTCGTCCCCTATATCTTGGCAACCTTTTCAAAGTCACCACCCCCTAGTCCCTTGAGGAGATCTTGTCTTTCCTTTTGCACATCCTTGGGCTTGGATGTCATCATGCTCTTGAGAAGCGAGCGGAACTTCTTCTTCTTTGGTGCCTCGCTCTTCTTGACCTTGGGAGCAGCGACATCCTTGGGAGAAGCTGAAGCTGCAGACACAGGACTGGTAGAAAGGGAAGGAGTCACAAGACAAGTAGCCTCGACGACAGGGATGAGTTCATCCAAAGCCCGACGCTTGGTAGGGCGCTGTTCATCATTGAGCGAGTCAGAGACTACAGCTACAGGCAGAGAACGCTTGAGAAGGTGATTGGCAGAAGCACTAGACTCTTCGCGGCAAGTGCCAGTTGTTTGCGACCCCGACGTCCCCAGGAAGCCAGTGCGGTACGCATCTGATGCAGTAGTGGGATTGGTGGAGGAAGGAGATGCCGACGAACTAGAACCGTTCATGACAGGAGGAGAAGTCTTGGAATCTTGCCTCATTGCAGTGTTGTTGTTATGGTTGGTAGTAGTAGTAATGGTTGTGGTTTTTCTTGGTTTGCAGGTGCAAAAAGTTATGAGAAGAAGTTGCGGAAACGAGAAACGTGGGACGTCGTTCAATCGTTTCGTTGTCAGTGCTTTGCTGCGTGGGCTTGGTTGTATTCAAACATTATGTGTTGTCGTTATTATTTTTTCTCGAAAGGGGAAGAGGAGGAGGTCCGTCAACCCAGGGAAAGAGGCTCCGCTACCTGGTACTGTTCGTACAAGGGATTCCGTAGGTAGCCTCAACACTACGCAGAAGCGTCTTCCGATTCTGTGTACTACCGGTAGTAGTTCGCAATCTACAACGGAGGTGAAGCATGGGAAAATTCGCGGGGCCCAAATCCCCTACTGTTACCTACAGTACCAAGAATACGGTAGTACGAAACGCCAAGAAGTATTTGCGAGCGTTTGGTCGTTAAACTGTCTTGGATTCGCCACTGGGAATCGCCGTCGTCAATTCCCCGTACTGTACGATTTTGTTTTTGTATGGGCCCCACACCGGATGGCGGAGTTTCCTATAAATCCGCCAAGATTGCACCCTCCGTTGAGCCCTTTCTGGCATTCTGGTGGCTGGCAAAACAAAGTCCCCTACGAAGGACGAGGATGAGCGATGTGCGAGTACCGGATACACTCGTAGCAGGCCAGGGTCGATAGTGAAAAGCTTGGAAGACGAAGCACGTTTGAGGCCTACTGGACACAACACCGTACACTACCTACACGATTGGCCAACGAATGGTGGACGACGTCAGGCGATTTGCCCCACGATTACGAGTAGGCCACCAGACAAACCAGAACCACATCACACAAGCCGAACTTCTTCGGCTGCGACAGCAGAGAAAGGATTCCGAAGAAGAAATAATTCCCTCTCGACCATCATGACATTGGCATTCGCCTTACATTGGCCTTGTTCTCAATCATCATCGTCATTAGCGGCATTAGCGGCATCAACGGCACTACTCAAGCATCGTAGCTTCTGCCAAGACAACAAGACCCACCAGGTTTCGATCAGCTCTAAGGACTACTACTAGTAGTACTTTGGAATCTTGCTCTCCTTGCTAGCTGGTTGTGCTTTGGAGTGAGTGAATGGAGACAAAGAGTGCATTATTTTACCACGTGGCAATTGCTTTACACGACGCGTGGCATGGCATGAATCTGGTTGAGAGCAGGGAGGTGTCAAGCCAATAGTTTTGGAACGTGTCCTATCGTTTTGTTGCGTTGCACTTTGTCCCTGTGAATATTCATTCCCTCCTGACTATTCTTGAACCAACCCACGAAAACACAATGGAACATGCCCCATGCCAAATGTCCAAGCTGGGACTTGTGTTGGTTCTGATTTTGTTATCCCTCATCCGCACTGTCGTCCTCTCGAAGGAAGTATGGTCCAGTTGGGAACAAGCCAAACAGTGGAACACCTTGGAGCATTTGGGTCGATTGGAGGATGCATCCACCGTCGGAGGTGAGTCTGAAAATTTGGAGTTTTGGGAACAGCAAAGCGAATTGTTACAACAAGCGTGGAACGAATGGGGTGCGTACATGGAAAAAGAACTTCCTCCTTTGACGGAATCAACCATGATTCACCCGCATTTGATGGAGCAGGTACAAGAATTGTGGAAAGCACCGACCATTGAAAAAGAGGCAACTCTACGACGATCCTTTTGGGAAAAGCTAGGTCCCGACAGGGCAGATGGATTGGAAGTGTTTGCTTGCCGGAATTTTTTGACCCAACCAGGGATTCAGTCACTCCGGCGCCATTTGCAAGCAGTGTCTCAATCTGGAATACCCACCCGTCGTCCCAATGGCATGAATCGTTTTGGTGTCATTCTTGGAGAAAACGCATTTGACTGGAAAATGACAGCAAATGGAACGAGTGCCACTCAATCTTTTTGGATTGCAGGTTCTATTTTGGATTCCTTCACCCCAGGGGCAGTGTCCTCCCCCGCGCTAGTGGAATTCCGACATTGGCTTGTCAGCCAATATATCCGTCCTTTGGGACGAGTCTTCTTTGGGGAATACATTGGCAAAGGAAATGCGCACCTAGACAGTGCCCCAGACGACGCCTATTCCTATTCTTTTACCATTCAATATACGGCAGAGGCATCTAGTGTTGCTGTTGTCTCGCCGGACGGCCATGTTCGGCAACTGGACGGCAGGGGCGATGTGGAACTTGCCGACCATACGGATGCCTCGGTGGTGACAATGAATATCAATCTGGATCTCATTCCTGATAACAAGGATGACAACATGGGTGTACAAGCGGGAGTACCATTTCAAGGATCCACGTTGGAATTCCGATACCCTTGCAAGACTGGTACAAATCGTACAAATCACAATGATACCTGTAGGCCCAACCTATCGATAGAGGTGGAGCCTGGCATGGCACTTTTGCATCGAGGGTTTTTCCCACATCGGGCACTTCCTATTGTGGAAGGACACAGATTGCAGCTTGTCATATGGCTATTTGGAGCTGACGGATATGTCCGGACCATGCCCTATGAAGATCCCAATGAAACATTTCAAGTAGAAGAACGATGGACACACCCTCACAAGTTCATGTCAGACCCTTTGATGTTTCATTAGTGTATGTAATAATATAGAAACAATCTGTT
>WXVQ01000114.1:40936-55667 GCA_013372465.1 Nitzschia sp. Nitz4
ACAGCACAAACAACAACACTGCTGCTGAGCATTTCACTCCAACTTGCTGTTGCCAACACCATTCGAGTCCTTTCCAAGTTGCTTCTCCGAATATGCATCAATATTATTCCAGATAACGGGAATGACAAAGAAGAACAAAAACAATCCAATCAATTGCTCAGCCGCCATTTCTTCATAACTTTCATTCTCCACTTTGAGTGCATCGACCACTCGAGCCGCCAAGTAGGGAACCAGGAGAATCAACACAAGGTAGTATACTAACATGCGACTCAAAATTTGTGCACACGTCGCACCCATGATCTTAACAAATTCCTCTCGATCAATACCACCAGATTTATCCTTGTCAGCAGCGTCAAAGAGTTCATCACATACTTTGCGGGTTGGGGGATAACATGCGGCTGGCCCAGCATACTTTGCCAGATTTACTGATAGTACAGCAGTTCAAATCAGTAGTAAAAGGAAACCGCCCATTGCGTTAACACATCAATTCCCAATATACACAATCAAAATCTTAAGGATGAGAAACCACATCGTTGGCTGCACAGGGAACTATGGGCATTCCAGCTCAGTACTTACAATGTACCAACAACAAACCAGCATACAACTCTGATTTGGACACTTCTCCAGTATTATCCCCATCAACAACAGAATACGCCTTGGCAACCAAGGCTTTGAAAGGTCTCGACCTAGTCAAGAAGTTTCCAGATTCTGGTGTTGTCCATGGTATTCTTGTTAGACGCAACGGCTACAACAGCATCACAACAACGCAACCTTATCATCACAAACCTTGTGGTGCCTCTTTGGCTTTGCTGCTAGTCTCTGTCATGTTGAATCGTTGTTAGTTTATTGCTTCAAAGCGGTTCCAGGATGTGATGCAATGTTCACGGTACCGTTCTGTGAACTTGAAGATCTGTTCTTGGTCAATTTCTCACTTGGGATTCTTGGACTCTTGGAAGCCCGGTACGATGAGTCCATCAAGTCGAATATCAAACGCTAGGATACGGGCTACTACGTACAGCCAGACAGACAACATGGAATGAAGGCCAACCAACAACGTTGGGATGGCACAAAGAACATTTTCTTTGGCAACCGAGTTGCTGCACACATCGTTGATTTGACTGCGTTTGTTGGAGTTGTTGCGAAACATGGTGGATCACGGCAAGAGCACCAAACGCAAAAAGTTCCATGATAAGGATAAATACTACAACTGTACGTTTGCGTTGGTTGCCATGGTATATCGGTTGGCACCATTTTTGTGCATATGATAAACTGTTCTCACTTGGGTTTTTGCTGTTGTATTCAGTGGCCAAAGAGCAAGGGTTGAGGTCCCGTGCTGCTTTCAAGTTGACACAGATTAACCGTCAATACTCCGTGTTGGATAATGCCAAAGTGGTGTTGGATCTTTGTGCTGCCCCTGGAGGTTGGACACAAATTGCCAGCCGCGTCTGTGGCCCAAATACGCAGGTGGTTGCCGTCGATATCCTTCCCATTCGAAATCTTCACAACAAGAACATCACTACCATTGTTGGCGACATTACCACTGACAAGTGCAAGGCTGAAATTCAAAGAGCCATTCCCAAGTCTCATGACGGTGCTTCAGTTGATGTCGTTCTCCACGATGGAGCTCCAAACGTCGGAGCCAGTTATGACAAGGATGCCTACGAACAGATGGAATTGAGTGTACACGCCCTTCGATGTGCTACTCAACACTTGAAGCGCAATGGAGTCTTTGTGACCAAGATTTACCGCTCTAGGGATTCTACGTCTTTCCAATGGGTGGCACAACAACTGTTCAAGGAAATCTCTGTCTTCAAGCCCAAGGCCAGTCGTCCGCAGTCTGCTGAGATCTTTTACATTTGTCAGGGATACCACAAGCCGGACAAGATTGATCCTCGTTTGCTAGATCCCAAACACATTTTTGAGCTTGTTCAAGGAGACACCACCGGCGGAAGTGGAGTGGATGGTTCCAAATTCCATGTTTTTCACAAGAACTGGGATCAAGCCAAGCGTCAACGAGGCGGATATGACACAGAACATCTGGATGCTACCCTTCGACACATCGAACCATTGTCCAAGTTTGTCTTTGGTACTAACGGTCGCATGCCTGCTATTCAATTGCTCAGTCAAAGTACCGGTTTGTCTTTCCATTGTCCTACATGCGTCGACACCAAAAGCGAAAAGAAAAACAAAGAAGAAGCTGACTGTCAATGTCAGTTCCTCCTTCGACATCCTTTGACAACACCCGAAATCAAAGAGTGTGTGGTGGACTTGAAGGTCCTGAACAAGGGAGACTTCAAGGGTTTGATGATCTGGCGTGAGAAAATGATTCAGGCTTTAAGCGACATGTCGCCTGCCCTTGAGGAAGGTGATGATGACGATTCCGATGATGAGGATGTGAGTGATGATGACAAGTCGCAAGATGAAGAGGGCGAAGAGGAAGAAGTTCAAAACGAGATCAAGGCTATGAGGGAGCGCCGCCTTAAGGAAAAGAAGAAGCTTAAGAAAAAGGAAAGGAAGCTTGCCGCCAAGAAGCGCCGACAAGCAGCCTTTGGAATGGACCTCAATGCGGTTGAAGTTCAAGAAGACGATCAGTTCTTTTCTTTGGATACCCTCAAGTCCAATAAGGACCTACAAAAGGTTTCGGACGTCAACCTCGACAAGTCAACGGATGAGCAAGTGTTCGGAGCTGAATCTGACGATTCCGAGGACGACGAAGTCGAGGAGAAGTTGGACAATGAGAACGAGAACGCAAAGATGCTCAAACTTGAGAAAGATTTGGATGCTGCGTATTCGAGGTACTTGACTGGCACCACGAGCGCTGCTGCTAGGAATGGTACCAGGGCTGCCAAACGTTCCAAGAAGTTGATGAGAGAAAAACTGGCCCAGGAATCACACGAAGATCAAGAGCTCCTTTTGACCAAGCGTCAGGGACTTAGTGGGGATGCCAAAATGTATGCCGATATGCTTCAAGGGCCCAAAGATAGTGATGATGAAGATGAAGATTCTTCTTCCGACGAGGAAGAATCGCCAGCTCCAGAAGCCAAGCGTCGCAAGGTGTATGCGGCCGCCTCTCGCGAAAAGGAAGACTCAAACCCTCTCATTCATGAACTCCCCGATGATCCCACCAATGTCAAAACTGCCCGCTGGTTCAACAACCCGCTGTTCGCCTCGATTGGTGAAGCTGCCGAGAATGCACAGTCCAAAGCAGGACGGAAGGCTCCCAAGACTATGGATATTGACGATGAAAGCGACGACGCGGACGACGAGCGCGATTCTGACGCACGGTCGAAGTCCAAGAAGAAGTCCAGCTCCAGTGCTGCAGGCCTTGACGCCGATGATGTTTTGAACCTGATGCCCAAGACGGACAAAGAAAAGCGTCACGAGAAGCGTCTGAAAGCGATCGCACGAGATGAACGGAGACAGGCACGCAAAGCCAAACGCCTTGGCGAGGCAGAGGGTGAGTTCGACTTGGCCCCCGGGGAAGAAGAAGACGAACAGGAAAATGACATTTCTCAATTCGAAGGCATGAGCGAGGAGAGGAAGCGGAAGTTGTTGGAGGCTCGGAAACTGATCAAGGCGGGAATGGGTCACCAGTCTAACGAGACTGAAAGCAAGGGGAGTGGTTTCGAGGTTGTAGAAGCCGACCGCCCTTTGCCTGTAGTTGACAAACGAAAATATGATTCGGATCACGAAGATTATGATAGCGACGACTATGCAAAAACAATGGCACTGGGGACGATGATGTTGCGTCAGTCGAAAGCCAAGGCTCTTGTGGATGCATCCTACAATCGCTATGCTTGGAATGACCCTGAAGATTTGCCAGAGTGGTTTGTTGACGATGAAAGTAGGCACTATCGCCCTCAGCTGCCTATCCCGCCTGCTCTAATGGAGAAGATGAAGGAGAAAATGCTTGCCCTATCAACGAAGCCCATTGCGAAGGTTGCGGAGGCTAGGGCAAGGAAGAACAGAAAAGCAAAACACAAACTGGCAGCTGCCAAGAAGAAGGCTCAAGCCATTGCGGGTTCCTCCGAGATTTCTGAAACCATGAAACTGAAGCAAATCAGTAAGGCTTTGAGATCTGAGGGTGACAACAACAAGGGATCCAAGAATTATGTTGTTTCCAAGAAGGGCGGAAAGAAGGTGAAGGGTGCGGTAATGGTGGACAAGAGAATGAAGAACGATAAGAAGTCTATGGACAGAGCCCAGAAGAAGAAGTCTGGCGGGAAGAAGGGAGGCCTAACTGGCTCCAAGAAACGCCGACACCACAAGTAATGGATCACAGCAGCATCACGATGAATACTCTAGCTGTAAGTTTGACAACGTCGAAGACAAAGACACAACGGCAATGACTCACTAGACTATCTGCACAAGTACTTGTACTAGGAACGGATTCAACGAATCACAGAGTAGAAACGTACCAGCTGGTGGAAAACCACTCAACAGTAGTGAGGGATAGATGATTTTCTTCCCTTGAAGTAGAACAATTAATTCTGTCGCTCTACTACTCTACTACCCTATTGAACTGCATCCCAGGTGCGTACTAGTTGAAGGCGAATTGATTCTTCTCTGGGACAAACGCTTTACGACTACGAACGCTAGTACTATTATTGTACTACCTACTAGTACACTTTAGTACTACGGTACTTGTACTACCGGTAGTAGTAGTTAGTAGTACTTCCTGTAGTACCACTGGAAGTACCAGCCACCTCCACAACTTCATTGCAAATGCTTACCACCACAGCATCATAGTTTCGTGAAACCGCAAAATTTGTTTTAAAAAGTTCCATCTACTATTAGAATACTATGGGTGCCAACTCTTCACTTCCATTGAAAGAACGTTTGGCGGAGAACGAGAAATGCCTTTCCCAGATGGGAAATAGAGGAGTAGAGGTGGTCGGCGAAACCAAGAACGCACAACTTTGTCAAGTCTGAGATGTTCCATGCTTACAACATGAGAGATCGTAAAACATTCAGGAGCTTCTTGGCCCCCGGTGGAACCTTTTCTTTTAAAGGGGCCGATGCTTGTATGCCGTTGAACGATTTTATTGAGCAATGTGAAATTCTCCAAGAGTCATTCCCAGACCTTGCTGTTTCATTTGACGAAATCAAGGAGGTGAGGGACGGCGTCGTACAAGTAACGAACTTTCGCAGTAAGGGATCACACACTGGAAAACCCTATGCTTATGGACCGTTCCCAGCAGTTCCAACCTCTGGGATTGTGGTCGAACAGGAAATGAGCAACTTCACATTACTCCTCACCAATGGCAAGCTCACACACTTCGAAATTGCCATGTTGGGAGATATTATTGGTCCTGCAGGATATTATGAATCTATTGGAGGAAAAATGGAGCTCCCAAACTAGAAGGAATGCCCACAAATACCTCTTCATCATACTTGTTGCCTATCGCCAGCAGTACTGGCAACAACCTCTAGTACAGAGACTACTGGCGTAACTTTGAAATAGCTATCAGGAAACACAGTACAATACTACTAGTACTAACGTTGTAGTATTCAATTTTCTGACCAGGTTACGCAGAAGTTTGATTGACATCGTCGTCGTCAACAGAATTTTGCTGGGCTGTATGGTGATTACAATACGGGAGTACTGAGAAATACCATCGGAATCGATATTCGTAGTGCCCAAACAACATCATTCATCATCACGAGTAGCTTTCATATGTGAGATGGAGCGACGAGCAATGCGCGTGGAGATGGTGGCACTGGCTATTGCCCTCCTTCATCCACGTCGCAACAATGAGTGACTGCCGCGGGCCATCAGTTCGCGTTGCAACCTCCTTCTCTAATCATTGGCCGTTCTTGAATGTGTCACTGATTACGGTACCAGTAACTCGTGTTCTCGTGTTGTTGTGATGAAACAAATCGTACAAACACTAATTGCTCTCTGCAGCTACCGCAAGAGCGTAAGATGCTCATTATTTTGTTCTTCCACCGACTAAAGGATTTCCTTGACCAACAAGAAACAGCACTAACAAAAACAAGGAAAAATGGGCGCCAACTCCTCTCTTCCATTGAAAGAACGCATTGCACAAAATGAGAAACGTCTATCCCAGATGGGAAACCGAGGGGCCGAGATTGTCGGCGATTCCAAAAACGCACAGCTGATCAAGAATGATTTGATCCATGCATACAATATGCGTGATCGCAAGACTCTCAGGAACTTCCTTGCTCCTGGTGGCACCTTCTCCTTCAAAGGGGCAGAAGCATGTATGCCGTTGGCTGACTTCATCGAACAAGCCGAGATCCTGCAGTTGTCATTTCCAGACATTGCCCTCTCCTATGACGAGATCAAAGAAGTCAGGGAAGGTGTTGTCAAGGTTTTGAACTTTCGAAGCAAGGGCACACACACAGGAAAGCCATATGCATACGGACCTTTCCCAGCCGTTCCAACCACTGGGAAAGTTGTCGAACAAGAGATTTGTGACTTCACTCTCCTAGTGACAGACGGAAAGCTGACACATTTTGAAATTATCATGAAAGGAGACATTATCGGTCCTGCTGGATATTATGAGTCAATTGGAGGCAAAATGGAGTTGTCGCACTAACTGTAAGTAGCAAGTGGAGTGATTGTTTGTGAACTTCTTTGGTGTTTGTACTATGAAGTACTAGTAACGTTAGTAGACTACTGTATTCCACTAGTATCAGATGATAGGAAACCGAAGTGCTTGGCGGCGTCAAGGGCAATCATCGGAGTGATATGGAACTCTTCAGATAAAATGTCCACTACTCTCGCCTTGCAAGCCATTGCAAGCTTGGAAGTGAACATACTTTCATCGAATTCCGATGCTTCAATACCAAAACCAAAATCTTCACATGCGTGCTGTACATCCAGTGCTCTCATCGTACAAGGGCGATGATGTTCCACCAGATAGGTTATTGCCTGACGTGTAATCATTTTGAAGACAGGAGACGTTTCATCCAAACATGCTCTACTGAGGCAATTGGTAATGAAAGTCTTGAAGTCCAACATTGTTTTGTATATGCTATGTTGGATACAGATCGTACTGTAAAGGAACGACACTGATGACGTACAACATACCAGTAACTTGGACCTTGCAATGCTGTGCAACTCAGGCCTGATGGATGGGCATCATCAAACTGAGCCCATGGAAGTAAAGAAGGAAGAAGCTATCCGAGTACGTTCTACTCCAACTGTAAAACAAATGCGGATGCACCAGTTAGTGCCGTTCTGTCCGTGTCCACAATGTAACACCAGTAGTGTCAACACACTGTTGACGTGCTTCAATTCAATCAATACAGTAGGCTAGACTGTACCGTTTGTTGGGGATGCTTTAAGCATTCTCGTCACCTCCAGCGAAGATCAATCTTGTTCAAAGAGTTGCTCCGACCATGGCTCATGGCTTTGATGAGCTGTTGGGAGGTGATTGTTGTTTTTTCGCCCACCAGCAGCTCTGCTACCGGTAGAGCAACGTCAATCCCGTCTGTAACTCAGGTCTCTTGCTGAAGAATGTATGGTTGCACAGAACCGTTCCATTTCCTACCTCGGCCCGCCACCACTCACGAGTATGTACGAGTACCGTGGGAAAGAGCCTTGTTCGTTACTGGTAGCGGGAACTTTTTCGCCGAGTAATTGTCACTTGTAGGTTCGCTGCGAGCATGCAACAGCCCCAATCAAAAATCTTCACCCTCGCTCTTGGTACGAGAAGCCAACCGTCTCTTCGTCTCATAAAATCGCAAATCACCGAACGCAAAACAAACAATCACCCACAACCAAAATACCATGGGAAACCAACATTCCATCAGCGTTGCGCAATACGAGCAATACCGCTCCCTGATGAACTGTGGCAAGGAGCGCGTCGACGAGTCGAAAAATGCCGCACTCATTGATCGCAAACTACTCCTTGCTTACAACATGCGTGACAGGAAAACCATGCAGAGCATTATCGGCAGCAATGCGACGTTCTCTTTCAAGGGTGCTGATGCCTGTATGCCTCTTGACATGTTTGTAGAGCAAGTGGAGACAATTCAAGACTCTTTTCCTGATGTCTTTATTACCTACGACGAGGTAAAAGAAGTCCAACCTGGCGTCGTCAAGGTTACGAACTTTTACAGCCGCGGTACCCACACAGGAAAGGCATTTGCATATGGTCCATTCCCAGCTATCCCCACCACGGGCAAGGAAGTTATGGAAGGACCTAGTCAATTCTTGATCTTCATGAAGAATGGAAAGCTAACTCACTGGGAAATCGAGGTGCCCGATGGTGACATCACTGGACCACCTGGATATTACACAAAAATTGGAGGCAAAATGGAGCTGAGCTCCTAGAAGACTGGAGTGATAGTTTTAAAACGTCAGTAGATTATAGAATACACGTACCAAAAGTACTCTGATGACATCCTGCAATGCTGCAGAAATTGAAATCGGTGCTAGTGCTCCTCTACCTAGTAGGAGTAATGTCGTCCTTGTACTGTTTTTGTTGTAGGTATACTAACGTCAGTAGTTCTTGAACGACCCACTACTTCTTGCAGTCAAATGGTTCGCAGGAGGCGCAATACAAAGCGTTCGCAGCGAATTATTAGTCTATCATACGACGAGTGCAGGAGTTGGAAGATAGTATTGGTTTGTTCTGATGACTGTTTCCCGCTATTATTGACAAAGTAGGTAGAGGCCCCTCCCCTCCTTTAGGAGTCGTCGGGAGAACCCCTTGGTCCTTCACAGGTCATGACATTCCATAATTCATTGATGCTACCCCCAAGTCGTAATTGTGCCCGGTTGGATACAGAATCCGAAGAATAGCGACGAGATTATACTGCAATCCCGAACGCTACTTCAACGCTAAGAGCTACTGACGGTAGTACCACCACCACGAATGTAGGGAAACGTTCTTGTTGTCGGATGCCGATTGCCGCGCAGCTAGAAAAGGATCGCCGGAAAAGATTGCGGCCACAAATTACTGAAATCACAGCCAACAAGGCACATACTCACCATCAAGCATTCCAATTCTCATCATGGGTAACCAAACATCTATTTCTGTGGAGCAGTGCGAAAAGAACCTCTCCAAGCTCAACAGGGGAAAGGAAACAGTTCTTGAAAGCAAAAATGCCAAGCTCGTCAAAGCCAATCTCCTAAACGCCTACAACATGCGGGATCAAAAAACGTTGGAGAAATTCCTTGCCCCTAACGCCACTTTCGCTTTCAAAGGTGCAGAAGCAAGCATGCCACTGGATATGTTCGTCGAACAAACTCAAATGATCCAAGAGTCCTTCCCTGATGTTTGTATTTCCTTCGATGAGTGCAAGGAAGTGGAACCTGGCGTTGTCAAGGTCACCAACTTTTACAGCCGTGGGTCACATGTTGGTAAACCTTTCTCGTATGGACCATTCCCTCCGATTGCAGCGACTGGCAAGGTCGTGGAGGAAGGCCCTTGCCAGTTTGTACTCCTTGTGAAGAATGGGAAAATGACACATTTTGAGATTGAGATGCCTGAGGGTGACATCACCGGCCCCCCAGGGTACTACACAAAGATTGGAGGAAAGGTGGACTTCTCAAATTAAGTTTTCAATTTTTAATGAAGTAATGTTGTGTTTACTGGCATAACTTAGACTACTGTTGGTACGTTCTCCCTCTTTTCATGTTGTGGTGATAAAAGGTCCGTCTTGGTTTCCTTGGCTCGTCGTGTTGGGTTTGGAATGTCATTTTACAATTCTTAAATACTAAGTGCCGACTACCGCTATAGTAGTACCGGTACTACTAGTACATGTTAGTAGTTGTTACTAACGTTAGTACTAGTTGTGCCAGCAGTAGCACTTGTTCGAATGATGCCGCAAGAAGCCGACGACGGGAGCGCAAAAAGAGATCAGTCACAGTTACAACATTCGGATGCCATTCTTTCTTCTTGTGCTTTCGGTGACTTTTCGTGCGTTGAAGACGCGGCTGGGCGCGTAGCCCAGTGAAGAGGCGCTACAAGTGCTCACAAAACCAAAAATCACAATCAATACTACAGTGACTGCCCAAATCAACCATGGGAAACCAACCTTCAATTTCAATCCAACAGTGTGAAATGAACCTCTCCAAGCTCAACAGGGGAAAGGAAACAGTTCTTGAAAGCAAAAATGCCAAGCTTGTGAGGTCAAATTTCCTGAACGCCTACAATATGCGAGATCAGAAACTGATGGAGAGATTCCTTGCTCCTAACGCCACTTTCTCCTTCAAAGGGGCAGAAGCAAGCATGCCACTGGATATGTTCATTGAACAGACGCAAATGATTCAAGAGTCCTTCCCAGATGTTTGCATTTCCTTCGACGAGTGCAAGGAAGTGGACCCTGGTGTTGTCAAGGTCACCAACTTTTGCAGTCGTGGGTCACATGTTGGCAAGCCTTTCTCGTATGGACCATTCCCATCGATTGCAGCGACTGGTAAGGTAGTGTTGGAAGGCCCTTGCCAGTTTGTGTTTTTGTTAAAGAATGGGAAGGTGACCCATTTTGAAATTGAGATTCCTGATGGTGACCTCACTGGTCCGCCTGGATACTATGCCAAAATTGGTGGAAAGATTGATTTTTCTCAGTAGAAACTTTAAGAGATTCGTAGATGTGATTTTTTGTAGATGCTTTGGATGTGGATGGGAGGGAGAGTGGCCTTGATCATCCTCCAACCATGGAGATATGAGGTGACACGCAGTCTCATTTCTGGCGCACGTGCTCCTTTCTTGACCTACAAGATTACAAGAAGGGGCTCGAACCTCGCATTGACGCCCTGTTGTTGCACTAATTTGTAGGGAGAGTTGCCTTCTGCCGTATCATTGTGTGTCACTGTGCCCGCAATCAGAACCTTCGGCCAGATTCTGATATGGTCAAATGTTTTGCTCTTAACTGCTACTAGTTCTAGTAGTAACAGTAACAGCCGAAGTCTGCTACTATCGGTGTCAGGTCCATCAGATCTTTCTGCGCGGGTCGATGTGACCGTCTGCTTATTTCCTTCCGTTCGCGATTGTGTGGGGCATTGGGTTGAGGAATCACCAGCACAAGTCAGTGGAGGTCATTCTTTGCAACACGTGGTCAACTTTTTTACGGCTAGGTTGGCCGAATGCTAGCATATCATTGGACTCACGGCCTAGAAAGATTTTACCGCTTCAGAACCCCAAATGGGTCGTTCAGTAACAAATGTCGAAAACCATCCCATCGCTTTGTCAGATGGAATGTGTTCCTTCCTTCAGTCTTCGGTCACTGCGGGTAGATGGATGCTTGTTGATAGAAGCAACAAGAACCCCTGAGCTTCGCGATGCACTTGCGCAATGGTTGTTGCCAATCCAACAGGCTCACAAAATTTCGGCAAGCAAAGAATTCTCAAACTTTTCAACTACATTCAGCATGGGCAACCAACATTCAATCTCTATCCAGGAATATGAATCCAACCGCTCCAAGATTCACTGTGGTAAGGAGATTGTGGACAATACCAAGAATGCGCGGCTGGTTCACAAGAGACTCCTGCACGCATACAACATGAGAGATCAAAAGACGCTAGAGAACTTCCTTGGGAAGGACGCTACTTTTTCGTTCAAAGGTGCTGATTCTTGTATGGCTCTTGAATTGTTCATCCAACAAGTGGAAATGATGCAGGACTCTTTCCCTGACATCTTCGTCACGTTTGACAACATTACGGAGGTTGAACCAGGAGTTGTGAAAGTCAAGGACTTTTACAGCCGAGGAACTCATACCGGTGCCCCCTACTCCTATGGACCTTTCCCAGAAATTGAAGCTACAGGCAAGGAAGTCAATGAAGGCCCTTGTCAATTTACAATTATCGTCAACAACGACAAGATGACACATTATGAAATCGATATGGGGAGCAATAATGACATTACTGGGCCGCCCGGGTACTACTACAAGATCGGTGGTAAGATGGAACTTGCGGCCTAAGCACAAGAGAGAAGAGATGGTATTACCAGGACGGTACAACAACGTAGATACATTTTTTATATTAGACATACACGACCAATTTCTTGAATCCTGAAAGGATCCCGCATGTTGCATCCCAAACCGATTCGACTGGTTGGAGCCAAACACAATGCGGAAGGGGATGATGAAAATCCTTCTCTAAACAATTCGGAAGGGTGTGATGAAATACGTCCTTGCCTCTCTTCCATCGAAGTACTCGTAAAGATGGGAAAAGCTGCGACGACGACCTTGGTCTTGGCGTAGTAGTGGTGAGTGGTGAGTGGTGAATGAGAAGGTGAGGCAACATGCGGCGCTATCCGTACCTTTCGTCCTCCCAGAAAACAGCAGCCTTGGTTCGTGTGGCAAACGTGCAGCGAACTTTCCCCCCTACGTTCATCCAAAACGAATCGTCAGGCGAGCTATAATCTTCCAATGACCCCCATTAGTTTCTCATTACAATGCTACCTGCTCTCCCCAAGCATACCGTTTCGGGAGATCTCACATAAACACATAATATCATGAAATACTATTCCGAAGAATGCGGGGAACAAGTGCGTCGCTTTCTGTGGTGTTCTTCTAACCTCGACTTGGATACGACTACGAAAACACCCCTAAGAGCAGCATGGACAAGCATATTGATAGAGATTCGACATTACGGACCTTCACAAGAGAGAGATCAACAACGAACTCCTCCAGCAACACCAACACCAAGTGCTATTGGGAAGCACACGAAAGTACGAGCTTATAGATCTCCTACCGAAGATCGCTTCTGGTCGTGTAATACAGTAGAGTCATCATCATCTTTCCATGTACCACCTTGTTGCTCTCTTTCAGATCTCAACCCAACACTCACAAAACTTGAATAGGACCAATTGAAAGCCATCAACACCAACGCTACAAAACATGGGAAATCAAGCCTCTATGTCAATGAAGACTCGTCTCGAAGAAAACGAGAAGCGCTTGTCCAAGATCAACAGAGGAAAGGAGACTGTCGAAAGCTCCAAGAACGCTCAAATGATCAATAATAGGTTCGTTCAGGCCTACAACTTGCGTGATAGGCGTACTTTCGAAAGTACACTGGCTCCCGGGGCAACATTCGCTTTCAAGGGGGCTGATACCGGCATTCCCCTCGATTTGTTTTTGGAGCAAGTTGAGATGGTTCAGGAGTCGTTCCCTGATGTGTGTGTATCGTTTGAGAAGATTTATGAGCCTCGTGATGGCGTTGTAAAGGTCACCAACTTTCACAGCCGAGGAACGCATACCGGCAAGCCTTTTGGCTATGGTCCTTTCCCGGCAATTCCTGCATCTGGAAAGGTAGTCGAAGAGGGACCATGCCAGTTCACATTCGTTGTGTCTGGAGGGAAAATTTCACATTTTGAAATTGAGATGCCTGAGGGTGATATCACTGGCCCTCCTGGATACTATCACAAGATCGGGGGCAAAATGTCCTTGGTGCAATGATAAAGCCACACCCCAGTTCCCTCCTTTCATATAGAACCATTCCTCTTTTGCCTCTTTTTCCTTTTAAAGTTTGGTACTCGTAGTGGTGTGGGATGCTGGCTATGAATAAATAGAGGCGGTCGTGTGCGCGAAGGGGACTGGTGGGGGCAGTTTGCATCCGTTGAGTGATGTTGTTGTTGTTCTTTCTGTGATGTGTTTGACAATTCACCGGGATAGGGAAGAGGTATAAACAGAATCTCCCTTAGGAAACATGTCGTAGGAACATGAATTCCATCACCGCTGTGAGGGAGAAGAATGTCCTATTCGCTGAGAGCTGCAGAAATTATAAGCGCAACGAGTTGGAATTAGCTCGTGTGGAGAAATATTTGATTCTTTTGCCGAACCCGTGTTCCTGATTTCCAATTTCAGCGTTTTTAGTCTACTAGTAGTACAGGTATTGTACCACCGCCACGATTTGTTCCCGAATTGTCCGAGGTTTCATTTGCGTCCCACCAAACCGATCCATCATACTACTCACAATTTTGCCAAACGACAGATCCTAAAGGTTCGAAGAGTACCACTCAAATCAGCATGGGAAATCAAACGTCTATCCCCCTCAAGGTCCGCCTCGAAGAGAATGAAAAGAGACTCGCTAACATGAACCGCGGTAAGGAAGTCGTCGAGAAATCCAAGAATGCTCAACTCATTGGAACCAAGTTGATGCATGCTTACAACATGAGAGATCGAAAGGCAATCCAAAACCTTTTGGCTCCAGAAGGTACCTTCTCTTTCCAGGGGGCTGATGCCTGTATGCCCCTAGATGTGTTCACTATCCAGACTGAAATGTTGCAGGACTCTTTCCCTGACATCAGTGTTTCCTATGATGCTATCAAGGAAGTCCAGCCTGGTGTCGTCAAGATCATCAACTTCCGAAGTCGTGGCACTCACACAGGAGCCCCTTTCTCGTTTGGCCCTTTCCCAGCCATTCCCACGTCTGGGATTGTGGTAGAGGAAGATCCATCAACTTTCACCATTTTCCTTTCGAATGGAAAGATGACCCATGTCGAGATCGCCATGAAAGAGGGAGACCTTATCGGTCCAGCCGGATATTACACCAAGATTGGTGGTAAGATGGATCTTGTGGAGTCTCCTTGAGGAAGATATCTTCGACTTTCAAAACTGTTTCGTGGATATATCATACAGAAGTAGAGTACAAAATAGAGAACAAACCGAAACAAGTGAATCACAATGAATGAAACATCATTGGTTTCCTCCTAGCTACAACTGGTACCTTAGTACTAGTACTACACAATGTTAGTACCACGACTTCTTCCATACATACACTTGGTACTAGTAGTACGGTACTACCGGTAGCTTT
>WXVQ01000114.1:55677-80559 GCA_013372465.1 Nitzschia sp. Nitz4
AATCAAAGCGAGTGTACGACGACGGACGGAAGAACTCGAAAGCGGCTGCGGCGGTACCGCCACGACGAAGCTTACCGATGGTGTTTTTTCACTTGTCCGTGTCTTCATAGATAGATTCATTTACATAGAGAAACGAATTGGTGGTGTTGATGACGAGTAGTATTACCGGTACTGGTGGGTTTGTGGTAGTAAAGAGGGGTGGCAATCCGTTGAAAATGGACAATACCTCCCGCGGAAGGAGATGCACCATTGATTAAAGATGACATTTCGTCGGAACATTGCGTGACACTATTCTTCCTCAGCGAATTCATGCAGAATCATTTCGAACAAACACGACGCCGGGCACCATTGGATTGCGAAAGTCTCGAAATTGTCACACAATTCAGACGCTGTCTCCAACCATCATTGCACTTCAACACAATCCACTCTCAACACACAAACACCATGGGAAATCAGGCTTCTATCGAAAAAAATAGACAAGTAGTCAAGGAGTCATTGGTAATGCTCAAGAGAGGCCAGGAAGAAGTTGACAAGACCTCTCGGAATGCCAAGCTTGTGAAGTCCAAGTTCATTGACGCTTTCAACAACAGAGATATGGATGTAGTCCAACGCTTCTGTGCAGCAGAATCCCAGTTCTGCTTTGCGGGAGCCAACCAAGGGATGCCTCTTGATGTCTTTATGGTTGCTGTGGAAACGATGTATGCTTCCTTTCCTGACGTTTGTTTGTCCTACGACGAAATTGTCGAAGTGTCTCCAGGAGTTGTGGAGGTAAAAGGTGTTCGAAGCCGGGGTACACACACTGGGAAACCATTTGCGTTCGGCCCATACCCCGCTGTACCCACTTCCAACATTTTGGTGGAAGAGTCATCGCATTGGACAATTCACATATCACATGCAAAAATGACCAAATTCGTTTTGGATATGGCTGAAGGTGATGTTGTTGGACCTGCAGGGTATTACTTCAAGATTGGGGGCAAGACACAACAAAGTCTACGATCTCTGCAATGAGTGTGGATAGTATAAAATAGATTGTATAGGGTAATCGGCAAAACGAAAAAGAAGCAATTGATATTAGCGCTATTGCTATCGGCCATATACCTCTGCGACAAGATGGAACAGGCTATTTCGGAAAGCTTATCGCAGCGCGTTGATCTTCCCACCAACCTTGAAATAGTATCCTGCTGGACCCACGACATCGCCTGGAGCCGGTTCCAACCTGAACTTTGTCATTTTTCCTCCCGATATATACACGGTCCAATCTGCAGTTTCCTGGACAACAATGCCAGAGGTTGGCACTGGCTGAAAGGGAGGAATGGCGTATGGTGCTCCTGTATGTGATCCTCGTGAAACCACATTGCGGACCTTGACGACACCCGGTCGGACTTCCTTGATATCATCATAAGTCAGAACTATGTCCGGAAAGGATTTATGTAGAGCCTCGACGGAATCCATGAAAACATCCAGGTCAAGACCCTGCTCACCTCCCTTGAAGCAGAAGATTGAACCATCGGCACAGAATCGTCGGATGGTTCTCATGTTCCTGGTGTTGAAAGAGTCTATGAACTTCGTTTTGACTTGCAATGCATTCGCACTCTCATCGTTGTTTTCTTTCCCTCTTTGGATTTGGTCAAGCCTTTCTTGGACGAGCTGCTCAGTGGAAACTTGGTTACCCATGGTGAGTGGTGTGATCTTTCCGGATTGTACGGTTGTGTTGCTTGCTGCAAGAAGGAATCTATCATTTGTGACGATATGCAGCAGAGATGGATACAGTGGTGCGTGGTGGTGGTGTCTGAGAACTGTGAGTCAAAGTGACCAAGACTAAGCCCCCCATGGTATTTCGAGACCAGTGCAGTCATCGTGATGCTCAATGAGCAATGATACAACGTAATAATACTACTAGTACTAACTAGTTCAGTAGATGCTTTCCTCCTGCTTATACTCTCCCATAATTCTGCGGTGGTAGAAATTGAAGGAGTGAATACTAATCAAATATGTGAGGAATCCGGGGAGGAGAGAAGGCGACGACGACGACGAGGAAAACTAATGACCCCCACCAACAACAGCAAGACAACGAAGAAGCAAGATCGTATATCACAAACCACTGTCGTACTACCGGTACTGTTCAACTGTAGCACAAGTAGCACAACAACAGGAGGGGGAGGAGAACTTCGTACCGACCATGGAAACTTGAAGCCAAATGAGCGACCTACTCGTACCGGCAGTACTCGTAGTTCTGTCAATGATCCCTCTATCTACGGTAGTATGCAATGAGCAAAAGACCAATAAAAGACTAACGTAGTACTACTCTGCCTTCATTGTTGCGACTGTACTGCAACATCGACGAACACTGATACTGTACAGAAACAACCATGACCTGATAATGAAACAGTGTAATTACTAAACAGTATGCTGTACAACTATATCACAAGAAGTCTCCTCAACGCATCTGACCTCCGACCTTGATGTAGTAGCCTACAGGGCCTACCAAATCTCCCGGCTCCATGTCCATCATGAAAACGGTCATCTTGCCCTCAGCCACACCAACAGTCCAATTTGCCGTTTCTTCTACAAGTATTCCCGAAGTGGGCACCGGTGGGAAAGGAGGAAATGCAAATGCCTTGCCCGTGTGTGTCCCGCGGGTTCGAACGTTGTAGACTTTCACCACCCCCGGTTCAACCTCCTTGATACCGTCGTATGTCATGACAATATCCGGGAAGGAAGCATGCATGTCTGCAACTGATTTCATAAACATTGGAAGAGGCATGCCCTTTTCTGCTCCCATGAAACAAAACATCGAACCCTCTGCACAGAACCCTTTGACAGTAGCCATGTCACGGAGGTTGAAGGCATCAATGATCTTGGTCTTCACAAGCTTGGCGTTCGGACTTGCATCGTTCTTCTCTGTCCCCCGCTTGATGGATAGCAGGCGTTGTTCAAGAAATCTCTTGTTAACATCGATAGTCAATTGGTTTCCCATGCTTCAAAGAGAGTTCAGAGTGTACAAATCGTTGTCGAGACTTGCAAACAAAAAATGAACAGTTCTTCTGTTGTCAGGTGAAATCGCTCCAATCCAAAGGTGGTGTCAACCGCATAGTCGTGCGATCGCGCGATCCTAAATGAGACGGTTACCGGATTCAAAGAAAGAACATCTTCGTTGAGGATATTTAAACAATTCCAATTATCTTCCTTCTTTGCATTCGGTACAGGTGTCAGCGTTTCGACATCCAATTGGTGTCCAAATGGGAGCAGCGACTTGAATGAATATGCCACGAGGATTGAAATTCAATACAGCTTCGAAGGCAACTGACAAACAATTCGTATCCGGTGCATTTCCAATATATACAGGGGACAGGGATTTCTCCCTTGGTGCGCCCGCAGAAATATTCCCATAACTTAGTGAAGAAATAAGAAGATCGAGCATCAAACTACCGGTAACTTATAGATCTTCGACATTCTGGCGAAAGTATGTGACTTTCACTTCTGACACTTTGAGAAGTGTTTCCAAGAAAGTTTGGGATTGGGTTGTGGGAATGCGAAAGTGGAAGTGCCCGAACCTCGCTCCCATCACCACCCACCCATCGTCGTCGCCCTCTGCTCCTCGCTCTCTTTAGTGAGGAATAGGATATTGCTGGATCTTTCACTTTCACTGACAAAATAGTTTCCCTGGTTCCATAGATGTGTACCAGTTTTATGTGTCTGCAAATTGACATCATTTCCAAACTTCATTTCCAATTTTCATATTAACATGGTCAGGTACTCCTCCTGGAAAGGTCGATGGTACCCCCGATCATTACGTAGTACCCAGCAGGTCCAACAATATCGCCTTCTTTTATCATCTTGAAAATTACCTTGTGGCATTTGCCATCGGACATGTATAAGAAGTAGTCAGCCATATCTTCCACCAAGATTCCATTGGCAGGAATCGGCGGAAACGGCGCATAGGCAAATGTTGCCCCCGTATGTGTTCCTCTACTTCGGACTCCTCGAACTCGCACTACACCGGGTTCTTCTTCGATCAGTGTATCGTAGGATATGACAACGTCGGGGAAGGAAGCGTACATCGTTTCGCAAACCAACAGGAACACATCCAGTGACATGGCGTCCTCTTTGCCATGGTAACAAAATGTAGAGTCCATTGAGCACATCTTGCGCACCGTCATCATATCACGAGAGTTAAACGCATGAATCATCTTGGTAGCCACCAGCTTGGCATTCTTCGTAGTCCCAACAATTTCCTTGCCTCGTTTCATGGTGGCGAGTAAAAAATCCAACTCCTGTTGACTGATCTTTCCCCCCGAGATTTGGTTTCCCATGTTGGAGCCAAATTTTCCAACTCGGTAGCTCAAAACAAGCCTTACGAAAGATGGGAATTAAGTTGTCTACGCTCAATTGTCGCCTGCAATACCCCAGCTTTGTAGAGTGACATGGTCGAAACAGAGCAGCGCTACGATGATGTGTTTGTTGCATCTTGGCAGCGTAGTTGTTGCCCTGTACTGTATAGTAAATACATACGAGTACCAATAGAGATACGCTACTACTAGCCGTAGTTCATGACTAGTTTTTTTGTACATCCTTGTTAATATCAAGTGTAGCAAGCTAACCCATGCATCTTTTGTGCTAACCAGCAAGATATCATCAATCTCATGTTTATGTTGGGTAGGTTGTCCTTTCCCTCCCAACGACTGAGAATGCTTCGAAAGACAAACTAGCCCGTACTAGTCTTCCTGCTCCTGTTGTCGACAACATCACTCCTCCATCTCAAAAGAAGACAACTTCAGAACCCGCAGAACGGCGATGGGCGCGGTGGAGGGACTATTAAAAACAATACAGAGAAGAGATGAAGCAGAACCAATATCATCCCCAAATTGTGGTCAAATGCATGATTGCCGCAATGAGAACTTTCCTGCTATTCGGCCAAGCTAACGACGCGGTCCATGATTTTATGGAATTTATCCGCCCTTCCAAATTTGTCCGTGCACACGCACTACTACTACCACTTGCCTCGATGCAATGAGGAGAACACAAGACACCAACTCGGGTGCTCTACTATTGCTACTGTGTTGCCGTGTTCATGTTATCATTTCTAACACTGTTCGTTTCCCGAACAAAACCGTCAAACTCCTAATTGTCCACCGCATAGAATACTACTTGAGGATTCGTTTTATTGCACAAGACCATTCTATGTCGAGTTTGGAAAGTACGGGTTCTTGTCTGAAATCAGGGTTTCGCATTCAAGGCTATACCTAAAGGTTTTCCACAACTGCTACCGGTATTCGTGCTTGTGTTCAATGACTGGGATGAAACATTTCCCACAATCTCACAAAATTCAAAACTCATTCGATTCCATCAAAGTAACCAAAACGCAAGATGGGAAACCAACTATCAACTCGTATCACCCTCCAAGAGTTGGATGCTATCCGCTCCACCATGAAGCGTGGCCCTGAGAAGATTGGAAGCTCCAAGAATGAAAAACTTGTTGCTGAAAAGGTGATCCTAGCCTTCAACCTTCGTGATGTTAAGACGATTGAGCGCATCACTGCACCAGATGCCTTGTTCTTTTTCAAAGGAGCTGAGCAAGGAATGCCGATGTCGACTTTCTTGGAGTCTGTGGCAACTATGCATGCTTCCTTTCCCGACATTTGTTTGTCCTATGATGAGATTGTTGAGACTCGCCCCGGAGTTGTCAACGTGCTCAAGGTTCGCAGCCGAGGTACACATACTGGTGTTCCATTCTCCTATGGGCCCTTCCCGCCAATAAGCAAGACTGGTATCATGGTTGAAGACCAGTCGGAATTCATTTTCCATGTTCAGAATGGAAAGATCACCAAGATGGTGTTTGCCATGGAGGAAGGTGACCTCATTGGTCCTGCTGGCTACTATGTGAAGATCGGAGGAAAGATCCACCTTCAATAGATTCGTGGTGGACGAGATGATATCCTCACGTTGTATGTCACGTTTTGCATAGAATATACTCACTAGAAGAAATGTTAAAACAATAGTAATTAGTGTTGCAAAAAGTGCAGCGATTCTCTTGTTTCAATCTGCGTTTCGTATACTAGTTCTTTTTACCTTCCTTGTTTGATGGTGGTAACTCCAATGCAAAGATCACTACTACTATATGTCACGATCGAATGATTCAACAGCTTGTGTCTGCTATAAACTGGCAAACCTAAAGTTGGTTTCTTGCCTCCTCTCCTTTGTGTTCTGGATTGCAAGAACTGCGAGAACTATTCTTGGAAGTGTTGAAAACACCCAAACAATAAGGGAAGGGAACCAGTGTTGTTGGGCTTTTGTACGGAGGCCAACAAGGCTTTTGACAGACGCCTTCCTCTCGACGGTGCAGAAAGTGCGTCGTATCACGTCTGCTCGTAAAATTAGCCTCTAAGCAAAGTTCCCACTACCTACTAGTAGCAAATGAATAGCCGTATGTTTCTCACCACAAAAAATAGCCTGTTGGTGGCAAAAAAAACGGATACTAGTAGTACATGTGTCCCCGTAGTTGCCGGTATTGTACCGCAGCAGTAGTGGTCGGGGGTAAGAAGACGTGACAAATTGTCTTAGCACCACCACTATCCAAAATATGCAATAACCTTCTGTCCAGTCCCAAACGTAGATTTCCAACTTAGTATCGTCAAAGCGCTTTCAACAACATGGAAAGCGTGGAAGACGCAATCTTCTAGGTGGTCACAATTTCCAAACAACGAACTTGCACAACAAATTCCACAAAAACAAAAAAGCACCAGTATTATTACAGCATGGGAAACCAACTTTCGGCTCGCATTACCCTCGAGGAATTGGATGTTATCCGCTCCAACATGAAGCGTGGTCCTGAACGGGTTCAAAACACCCCCAATGTCAAGCTCTGTGCCGAAAAGGGAATTGGAGCCTTCAATCTCCGCGATATCAAGACAATTTTGAAGAATTCAGCTCCAGATGCCGAATTCTTTTTTCAAGGAGCCGAACAAGGCATGCCCTTTTCAACCTTTATTGAAGCTGCTGGCTTGATGCATGCTTCCTTTCCTGATTTCTGTTTGACGTACGATGAAATGATTGAATCAGAACCTGGTGTGATCCGAACCATCAATACTCGAAGTCGAGGAACTCACACCGGAGCCCCCTTTGCGTATGGACCCTTCCCCGCCATTCCAGCGACTGGGATCTTGGTGGAAGACCAATCGGAATTCATTTTCCACGTCAAGAGTGGTAAGATTACCAAGTTGATCTTCGCCATGCAAGAGGGTGACTTGATTGGTCCCGCTGGATACTATGTCAAGATTGGTGGAAAGATCATGTTACAATAGAAAGTGACTTGTGAAGATGTGCATGATGGGGGGTAGAGATGGAGAAAGACACCCATTTGATAGATTATTATTTGTATAGCGGCATGAAGTATGCATGGAACATCCATACGTAGACAGAAGGTATAGTATGCTTGATGCAGGTAGCATAGTCGACTGGTTGGACTTTCTGTGACGAAGTTGGCACGACATTTTGCGGCAACAACTCTCTCCAGTGTTCATTGCCATGTACATTGCCATTCTTGTCACAACACGCAACCCCATAGAGACCACAGACCGCCACCACCACCACCACAAATTCCAATACTCCAACAAGATCCCCACATGGCAAGGGAAGAAGATCACTTGTTGTGGTCTTGTACTTGGCCTTTCACCAAGGCATTGGGGAATTTGTTGCAATCTTGGTCCAGTAGTGGAGGCAATAGTAGTAGTGGAGCCAATGGCAATCCCAACAGTTCCTTTGCCAGTA
This sequence comes from Nitzschia sp. Nitz4, assembly GCA_013372465.1. Taxonomy (NCBI): domain Eukaryota; phylum Bacillariophyta; class Bacillariophyceae; order Bacillariales; family Bacillariaceae; genus Nitzschia; species Nitzschia sp. Nitz4. The sequence goes on from WXVQ01000114.1 coordinate 63,445, forward strand.
GTAGCTTTACTGCCAGTCATCTCACAGCTGCAACACAATCGGAAGCTTCGACTGCTTCTTGTGTGACAGTACTGGCTACGGCGGATCGTTGGATCTTACAAACATCCCTGGCTCATATTCAAACAACCTTGGAATTCTCTCCCGATTGGTTTTCGAATTACCGCATTCTACAAGACGGAGGAGAGAATGGAGAACAACTAGACAATGAGGATCAACATGCTTGTACTACCATTTCTATTTCCACCAAGGCATTGTTGGATAGTATTGCACTCTTGATGATGGCCATGGAAATCAAGGGATCCACACCATCCACCAGCATGATGTCCAACAACCCTCACAGCAACAACAACAACCATTACCCCAATGCCCATCCAAACACGACTACACATCATTCCTACATGACCAAGGGAATGGAATGGGAATGGAAGTGTTGGGATACTCGACTCGAATGGATCTTGCGCAAAGAAGGGGATCATCGTCATCCTCCCTTGTCTCGCGTCGTCCTCATGGCCATGGTCCCTCCTCAAGATGCTCCGGCTTGGACCGAGGCCTTTGGACAAACGCCCGTGGTCGCACGATGGTTGGTCTCGTCGGCTCGGTTGTTGGATTGGACCGAGTTGTTGATGGTACCGGGGGGTACCCAAGTGCGCATGACCTTTGGGGCACAACAATGGGAATGGTCGGCGGTTGGTCATTCCAGTCGATGTCAAGTGCTTTGGCAGGCCGAAGAAGGGGACGGTCACAAGGCAATGGAGATAATACAAGATAGCGACGACGAAGGTGATGAGGATGATCAGTTTACGACCACCACCACTCCGTCAAAACGCTTGCCTCAATCCAAGTTCTCTCGAGTCTATCCCTTGGCCGCTTTGCAACGAGCCATGCGGCCGTTGGAACAAGCCACTGAGACGTGTCTTTCAGTCAACCGACAAGGAATCTTGGCCATTCAACACCAAATGATTGGTTTGGATAATGTTGTCGCCTATTGTGACTCTCTCTTGGTCCCGTTGGTCGATGAAGCCATTGTGGATGACCACGATGACGACGATGATCAAGACGATCCAGGTGTCATGGTGGATGACAATGCTACCACTGTCTCGGTGGCTACCCAGCATTCGATGCGTTCCATGGCTACTTCTAGTTCCAAGCGATTGCGATCGCAGTCGCCTGCTCGTCGTCCCGCACCTGCTGCTAGAGCCCGGAGAACTTCTACGGCGTCATCATTCTCGCTGAACGCACAGCAACCACTTACAGCCTCGTCCCAAGATGGAGGAGCAGTTGTATTGGATGAGGATGAAGAAGACAACACGACCATTCAAGATGGATTATCTGTCCGGGGATCTACCATGGGTGTTGTAGAGGATGATCGATCCATTGCCACGGCTTCGGTGGCACGAGGGGATGTGCATCAAGAGGCTAGTAGTAGTAGAACGTCCGGCAACGCTTCTACTGGCCTGCCTGCCAAAAGGTCTACCACGCCAACAACAACATCGACACCACGTCCCATGCTATTTGGAAATACAAGCAATACTACATCTACTACGACAAGACCTGCTAGAAAGAGTACATCTCCACGAGAAGGGATATCCATGTCCGCCAGCGATCCACAGCAGATAAACAATGACGATTCCATGTTGCCGCCACAAGACACTACAACGACTGAAACGACAACACCTCGACAATTGAGAAGTCAACGTCGTCAACAGCAACAACAAAAACGCAATAGTACTAGTGAAGTGGGTGGTATGGCGGCATTATCGAGCTTATCACCAACAAGTACAACGACAGGAACACCAATGCCATGTTTCTTGGACAAAAAAGGCAGCAAACGAAGAGGAAGCATTGAAGAAGACGACGAGCCGGCGTCTCCCACCAGCAGTGTGGATTTGCTGAAGGAACAAGATGAGACGGGAATAGAAAATCACGAGGAAGCGGATGGTTCGTATGACCAGGAGGTCGCACCATCTGCGACAGGTGCTGTCACGAGAAGGTCCACCAATGGTAGTACCTCCAAGAACAGTAGCATCCTGGACACTTCCTCTACTTCCATGTATTCAACTACGACCGGCAATGATTCATCGTTCTTGGGTTCTTCGTCGCATCATCATCGCCGACAACAACGACGTTTGGATCATCGTCGACGAAGACGTTCCACTTCACCCCTTCCACCCCAACAACCATTACCACCAACACAAGATGAGGAGGATCCAACACAGGAGGATGATGACTCCATGGCAGGCAATAGCTCTCCCGAAGTAATCTACGGGGAATCCTAGTCACACTCCTTGCTTGGAACACAACCTGTAGAACATTGGGTCTCTCTTTTAGTCACACGAGTCACACTTCTCTTGTTCGCGCCATTTTCCGGAGGGGACGAGCATCCCATATCACTTTCTTGGGAAGCAAACGGTTCCACCACCACCACCACCACCACCATGACTACTTCCACCATTACAGATACGAAATTGTTTCCCCGTGATTGCATCACTTGCGATGCTCCTGGATGTGGCAAACCAGCTCCAGCTAAAGGGTGTTCTCATTGTTGCGCTCCCTACTACTGTTCTGTAGAGTGTCAGAAACGACATTGGATCCATCAGGAAGAACCTCAGAAGCAATGTTGCGTACTGACAGCTTCGTTCTGCAAAAAGGAGGAATTCAACCCCAAGGGATGCAGTATCCAGCCTCTTAATACAGGGTGTTCCATTTGTTTCAAATCTCCCTTGGATCCCGATTTCACAACAGTCTATCTAGAATGCAAACATGGGTTTTGTACGTCGTGTATCATTTCTTGGCAACGAGAAGTGAAAGGACATTGCTCCGAATGTGAGATTCCCTTTGTCTGTCCCTACTGTCGGACACCATTGACTGCCGAACAAGGCGATGTCGAGCAAAGTTTCTAGGAAGACCTTTTTCACTTGGCAACAAACTGGTGTTCCAGCAGAGATCCTCCCGAGGTCAACCAACGTATTTTGGATCGATTGGAACCCCTATTTGAAAAGCGAACAGAGACACACTTCGATGCATTCATGTTGAAAGCCCAACTCCTCATCGCACTTGGAAAAGCACGCAAGCCGTGCAAGTGTTGGATGACATGATCCAGGAATACAAGCGTCGAAGGGACTTGCCCATCAGGCTCCTTGCAGAACAAGCGGAACGAGCAGATACCACTACTGCTACCTTGTTGTTGCAGCAGCCTTGGTACGATTTTACGATCTTACATACATACAAACATTTTTATAGATTTTTCAAAGCATGTCACCGAGGACTTGGAACCTACATAGCTATCTACTACGATCATCAACGATCATCAACGATCATCAAAGCATATTAATCACACGAGTCAAACACAGGCTGTTTTACCTTCGTACTTAAGAGAGCGTGCTGAACGCTGACCAGTAGACTTAGAAAAATAGTAAATGCAATTTTGGCTACGAAAAGCAAACTATGAGAAGATTAGATTAATCTACGAAAGTAGAAAACCCAGCCGTAGCTCCACGTTCAGACCATAGGGAAATCAATCCCACGGCAATCATCCACCAGTAGAAACCCTTCCGAATATGTTTTTCTTTCTGCTAGTAAATTCCACAATATAAACGTGAAACTTCTCTTCGTTGGTAAATTTCGTGGAGACCAATTTCCGAATCCACCGAGTCAATCATACATTAAGACTCTGTGCAGTCACTTCGCTCTTTTAGTACTACAACACAGTACGAACTCGCACGAGTACGGTACGTACTTGTCGTATAAATCACGATGACCACCAGCACTTGCACCAACACTACCTTTAGCAATACTTCCACCATTACAGATACGAAATTGTTTCCCCGTGATTGCATCACTTGCGATGCTCCTGGATGTGGCAAACCAGCCCCAGCCAAACGATGTTCTCGTTGTTGTACTACTTACTACTGTTCTGTAGAGTGTCAGAAACGACATTGGACCGATCGGGAAAATCCTCACAAAAAGTGTTGCGTACCTATAGCTCCGTTGCGCATTCCAGAAGAAACCAATGAAACACCTGTCTGTAGCTATATCCAGCCTCTTAATACAGAGTGTTCCATTTGTTTCAAATCTCCCTTGGATCCCGATTTCACAACAGTCTTTCCAGAATGCAAACATGGATTCTGTACGTCTTGTATCATGGCATGGCAGCGAGAAGCTAGAAGAGCACAATGTACGGAAGGTGAGATGTCCTTTGTCTGTCCCTATTGTCGGACACCATTGACTTCCGACGAAGGCGACGCCGAGCCCAGTCTCTGGGACCACCTTTTCGACTTGGCAAGGGATAGTTCGAGCAATCCTCCCGAGGTCAACGAACGCCTTTTGGCTCAATTCGAAGTTCTTCTGGAAAACCCCTCGAGTGCGATGCTGGATACCTATATGTTCAAAGCCAATGTCTTGATAGCACTTGGAAAAGGCACAGAAGCCGTGGAAACGTTGGACGACATGTTGGCCGAATACGGGCGTCGAAGGGACCTTGAGGAAATGCTTCCCATGTTGCACCTCATCATCCAAGCGGAACAAGCGAGCGCACAAGGAGATTCGCATGTACTTGAGAATGCCAAGCGGAGACTTCAAGCTGCCTACGAAGAAATGAGCGGGCGCCGTCGACAAATCCTAAATTGGAAGGACATGGCCGACATGGTCGTGCTCAAAGGTGAAGCCTATGTGGCCTCGCAGGAATGGGGCAAGGCCTTGCACGAATACTCGGAGCTAAATTCGACTCTTCACGGTATTCCTCCTGTCTCGTTTATGCACAGAGTAATTGCGACTCGTAAGGAAGAAATTCCTACCCCTCTTGTGCAAAAAGTGATTACGGGAATTGCCCGTTGCCTGTATCATTTGGGGGAGTACAATCGCGCCATTGAAATGTCGCAAATGCTCATGATAGCCTATCGACATTGCCCGAATGTTCACAAGTACAAGGCGTTGTCAGAAAAAGCTCAAGGGAATTTGGATGCCGCGGTTCAGACCATGAATCAGGCCGTGCTCTATGAGGCTCCTTGGGATGATCAACACATGAAAGAGGTTCAAACGTTATACTATGAACTCCTGGCAGAACGGGACGCCGTTCGGCATGAACACCAGGAAGCCTAGGTAATACATATTGGAATGTGGACATCACTACCTAGTACTGTTGGCTTGTTGTTGCAGCAGCCTTGGTACGATTTTGTGATTTGACACAGGAAATACATATTTGTAGACTCAATATAAAGTATTCCAATGGCACATAGATTAAGAGATGAACTTGCTCCGAGTACCATTCTTATGAATACGAAGTGTTTAGAGCCAGAAACATCCTGCCAGTTTACTCTATATTATCATGACAACCCTAGATGACGTTGTGTGAGTCGCATTGGTCAATAGTTCGTTGGAGCCATCAACCCATTCATGCTCGTTCATTTGTGTTCTGGGGACAGCAACACAACCACGCACACAACAAAGGGATCCTGTCTACGACACTTTGCTGCTATTCGTAGTGCTATTGCTTACCGTCAACACTCTTAGTAACCATGGTTTGCACAGGCACGGAATCGTTTCCCCGTGATTGCATCACGTGTGATGGTCCAGGTTGTGAGAACGCTGCACCACAGAAACGATGTTCTCGTTGTTGCACGGTATATTACTGTTCTCCCGAATGTCAGAAACGTCATTGGACCGATCGACAAGATCCACACAAGCGGTATTGTTTGCCGTTGGATTCCATGAGAGAAGGACTCCACAAGGATTTGGGAGTTCCAGCAGCCAAGAAATCTGGCAGTAGCAGCAGCAGTGGCGATACTCCATTGGAACCTCACAATACAGAATGTCCCATTTGTTTGATGTCTCCGTTGGATCCTGAGACGACTACTGTTTTGGAAGATTGTAAACATGGCTTTTGTACCTCTTGTCTGATTTCCTGGCAACGAACAGCCAAAAAGTGGCACAGCATGCATGGAAAGACTCCCTTTGTGTGTCCCTACTGTCGGACACAAACGACAGCCGAGGGGCAAGGCGATGTGGAAGCCAATCTAATCAGTCAGTTATATTTGTTAGCGGCGCGAGCCAATTCAAGGTACTGTTCTACACCAGAGGCAAGTGTTGAAATGAGAAATGATGCTCTTGCACAATTGGAACCACTCTTCGACTCGACCTCTCAAGTCACACTCAAGGCATTCATGTTGAAAGCCCAACTTTTGACAGCGCAAGGAAGGGGGTCTGAAGCAGTCCAAGTACTGGTCGACATGGTGCAAGAAGACCAGAGACGAAAGGACCTACCAGTCATGGATCTCCTCCATCGGGCAACCCAGGCGAGGGAACGCGGGGATTGGTTCGAGTTTGAACGTCTGGAACTACAACTGTCCAATGCCTACGAAGAGATGGGTGGGTCTATGCCAGATCGGTTGTCTCCTAGTTCCTACCAGTTTGATATTCCATTGCTCAAATGTGATGCTCTTGAGGCGGGCAAGGAATGGAAGTTGGCCATTGACTGCTACAAAGAACTCTTGGGGAGCACCGAAGAAATGCCTCCTCCTATTGCTACGCGACAGATATTCTTGGGCATGGCTCGGTGCTTTTATGAATTGGGAGTGTACGATCGATCCATTGCAGCCTCGGAAGCCGCCATTATGACCAATCGGCATTTTCCAGATATTCACAAGTACAAGGCATTGTCGGAAAAAGCCCAAGGGAAGTTGGATGCAGCTATTCGAACCATGGGCCAGGCCGTGCTCTATGAGACACCTTGGGATGATGATCACATGAAAGAGGTGCAAACCTTGTACTACGAACTCTTGGCGGAACGAGACGCTCAACAAGCATCTTCCGAGGCATCGTAGGCGGAGTGCCGCGCATATTGTTGTTTGTAGCAGTGATAGGAATAATGATTTTGTTCACGAAACATCTCCTAGGGTAGAGAGGAACTGTCTTTTTTCCTAGATGGAAACATATTCTCCCAAAAGTCCTTCTTCATGATGGTGTAGGCAAAACGACATCCATACTATCAATAGAATCAATGAGGAGTACTATCGTGTTGGATACTGGAATACTACCGAGCTTTCATAGCAACAACAGCTGCAGCAACGTGGAATTTTTTTGGAGCAGTCTGCCATCTCTGTTGTTGTTGTTGCTGATCGTTCCAATTTTTTCTTGCAGCAGTAGTACAATCCCCATACGATTGCAGCTATCATGGTCAGTGACGAAGGAGCCTCATTTTTCTGGTTCGCTTTGATTCCACGCACCTGAACTGGACGCTATGTAGCTGAGCGACGAACTCCAAAATTGAGACCTCTTTCATGGTGGATGCGTGCCATCATCTCCTTCTACCTCGATTGTGATTGGATGATGGCCTCCTCCACATCCACATGGGAACTTTGTTTCCGAAATTCCGACACAACAACAAGCAGCTCTCCCCCTTTAGTTAATCGTGCACCATCACACTCACTTCTAGCTTCTAGCTAGTAGTAGGAGCACGGCCGTCGTTGCCACGTACAGTACTACAATTATTTGTGCGCGAAGATGAATCTCGGGGATTGGAAGTAGTACTCGTAGTGCTTCCCGTAGCAAATCCGTGGTTCCAATTTCCTTACCCAAACTTCAATAAGTGACACTTCGACTTGTCACAAACTTGTGTGCCGACCACAGCGAACGAGTTCGTTTTGGTCTTCCACAACATCAACAGCAACGATGGTCAAGTTTGGAGAAACCTTGGTTGTGGCTCAGCAGCCCGAATGGCACAACTTTTATTTGGACTATGATAAACTTAAGGGTATCCTGAAGAAGACAGTCAAGTCTAGAACGAAGATTCCAAAGCGCGCTTCCTTTTCTAGGTTGGACATTGACTTGAGTCAGACAAAGAAAATTCCGGAAGCATTGTTGTTGGAACTGGAATTCCGTCGTACGGTCGATCAAGAAATTGAGAAGGTTGTCTTGTTCATGTTGGAATTACAAGGAAAAATTGCCAAAGAACTTGCCGATCTCTCTTTTCAACGGGAAGAGTGTATCGAGGCAGTCGCCAAACTCCTCAAAGACTTTCACAGTGGAGAAGGAAGCCTTTCCAATGCTCCTGATGCTGCCTATAGTGTTCTCAGGTCCACGCATCAAGGTTACCTTGATGTGGCTAATATGGTTCTCAGTTTGACGTCTTATGCCGAACTGAACATTACTGCTTTGCGTAAGATTCTCAAAAAGCATGACAAGCATCACCCCGAGCACAAGTGCAGTCAAATATACTTGACTGATTTTGAAGAAGAAGTTGACTCTCACCTCAATCAACTCTTCAATGAAGAAGGAATTTGTGCCTTGGTGGCAACACTGAATAATGCGTTCATGGAGTTGCATCAAGTGGAGTTGAAGCTTGTCATGATCCAAGAGAATACACGTTCTCACATGCGCCGAGCCAAATCCGCCCCTTCGTTCCTCCTCAAGGGCGGATGGGAAATGGATGCTGACCCACTGGCCGCAGCATCCCTCCAGCCCAAGGATGACAAACTCAGTATGAAGGAAACACTTCTCATTGAGTACTCCAAAAATACACCTCTTGAGTTGGATGACTCCCCCGACGAAACGTACTTCACTGTCGTCACCCAACTTCATGAACCCATTCTGGATGATATTTATGTACAGCGATCGCAATTGAAGAAATCTACTGTATATCAGGAGTTGGCGGCTGCCAAATCCCTCATGTTCGACGCCGGAATCGAGGAGGAACCCGCCGCTGCAATGGCCACCGAGATGGAAGGCAAGTCTCGCCGTGCCCAGCTCTCGGCCTTTCTCAATCTTTCCAGCACGTTTCTGTATATGGCCAACTACAATATCGTGGCACCTACTACCGGTCAATATGCCCTCCGTTTGGGCTCTTCTGAAGCCCTCGCTGGTATTATCATTGGAATGACTGCCAATGCAGCTTTGGTAGCCACCGTTTTGTATTGCTGGTGGTCCAATTTTTCCTACAAGAACGCCATGTTGTTCGCAGCTGTATGTTGCTTGTTGGGAAATATTTGCTACGCCCTTGCCCTGCAATATAACTCCATCACCATGGTGATGATTGGACGTTTCCTCAATGGTTTCGGAAGTGCCCGTAGTATCAACCGTCGTTTCATTGCTGATACCTTCACCCGAGCCGAGCGCACGGCTGCCTCGGCTGCCTTTGTCACTGCTGGAACTTTGGGAATGGCCACAGGACCTGCCATTGCCTCCATTTTGGGACACCTCGAATATGACCCCGACAACCTCCTGTGGTCGGAAGAGACTGCCCCTGGTTGGGTGATGATGACACTTTGGATCGGTTTCATCACATTGTCCGTGATTTACTTTGAGGAACCTACCCGTGCATACCTGACCGAGGTCCCCAAATCTGTCGAAGGTTTGGAGACTGCCAACGGAGAGAAGCAGCCTCTCCTTGCCAATACCCCCGCCGTGTCCGAAACTGTTCCTCCCAAGAAGCCCAAGCCATTGTACAAAAACATTCCAGTCATGGTTACTCTCTGGATCTACTTTGTCTTGAAGTTGGTCTCGGAATGTACCGGAAGTTCTTGTGCCACGTTGACCAGCTACTATTTTGGATGGGACGCTCGTCACTCGGGAGCCTTTTTGGCATTCCTTGGCCTCTTGCTGTTCCCAGTGAACATTGTGGTCGCTGCTCTTTCGCGACGCTACGAGGATCGTGAGTTGATCATGGCCATGTTGTCTATCATGTTTGTCAGCATTGCTGGTATCATCTCCTACTGGCCTGGACATTACAGTGTGTACCAGTATGTCTTCTTCGGTGTTTGTGTATATGTTTCCAGTAGTATTCTGGAGGGTCCCAACATGAGTCTGTTGTCCAAGACCATGCCAAAGGAATGGGCTCGAGGAACCTTCAACTCTGGTTTCATGGCAACCGAAGCAGGAACTGCGGCTCGTTCGGTCGGAGACATTGTGTTTGCATTGGCCGCTGCCTTTGGCGGAGCCGACAGTCTTTTGAACTCTACGTTCCTGTACCTATTGGCCTTTGTGTTTGTCGCTGTAGTCTTGACCCGTCAAACGTTTGACTACTTGACAGAAGACGACGAAGACGATGATTCGAGCGCCCTCCGTGGATCCAAGACAAGTGGTTCCAAAAAGTCGATTCAATCCACATAGAAGGGAAGAAGGATGGTGGATCCGCTGGGCAGCTGAACCCTCGCTATTTCGTGCACCTGTTTGACTCAATATATTTTGCTAAGACATCTTTAGTAGTCATTCCTTCATGTTTTTCACTGTTTTGGTATTTGTGCCATAGAGTGACCGCGGTGATGTTTCTGCAATCATTTCAACCACTTGAAATATTTCAACACCTTCAATCATTTCCTCTTTTTCCACTATCACCTCTAATCGTGTCGAGATGCAATGTACTGGGTAGCCATACACGACACCCATTATTCAGCAACTTCTGCCATGGCTTCTTACTTGATCTCATCATGCTTACGAGCCTCCACCATGAGGCGCTTCGTGGTGACACCTGTCATGCGGAGTGTGCGGAATAACTCCTAGAGGCGCACAAGATTGAGACGGTGTCGCAGTTGAAGACCAAGCTCGTCGATAGCCAACAGGACGAAACGTTTTATGACGCGCTGTGCCATTTGTTCTCTTCTACTCACCCATGGACCAACCTCAAAGTTCATCTTTCCAGTTCCATTCAAGAATCGCTGCGCCCAGAAAAAGTTCTCGACAAGAAGACTCTGAATGAAAGTGGTGACAAACTGACTGAACGTGTATCCCAGAAAACGGAATTTCATGAAAATGCAATAACCGTCAGAAATCCAGATCCAGACTCGAAGGATCGACAATATGACATTCGGATTGTGAATGGCCCTGGTATTTGCCACCAATCATCTGGCCATTGTACAGGACGGCGCTGGGGATGATAAACATGCGGTTTGTGTTTACTATTCTCTCAGTGAACACTCTCCCTCCTCTTACACTCCACAAAAGTTCATTTTGCGTGTCAGGGAGGTTTTGCAGGAAGCGCTACAGCGGGGAAGCCGTGGCAAANCACTCCACAAAAGTTCATTTTGCGTGTCAGGGAGGTTTTGCAGGAAGCGCTACAGCGGGGAAGCCGTGGCAAATGGCAATGGGATCAAGAAAACAAACTCAACATGAGAGTATCCCTCATTCTGGATGAAGCAGGAGCACTGGCCTCCTTGGTGTTTCCATTGGAGGTCCATGTAGGCGACAGCAGCTTCCAATGTGACTGTCTCTGGGTTTAATGGACAAAACCATCGATGATTGCCAAGATTACACCATATCCCGCATCGGTGTCTTTCTTACATTTCCTCGTGTTCTTCCGACTCGCTCTATTTTAGTGTATCAACCCTAAACATGATCCACGACGACTCTTTCTTGACTAGAATCTGAAGAAAAAAGGCTGTCATCGTCGTGAGATGTTGCCGTGTCTGGGCCTTTCCCCTTTTCTGACATTGGGCACTCTCCATTTGTACATCCAACTTCTCCTGAAACAGGCCGCTCCTCCGTTTGCTCCTCGCTTCGATTCCGATGGCGCTCGGATACGTCCGAAAGAATACGTGAAGTCTTACCCCACCCCGAACTGCTAGCGGAGATTTGACGGATCGAGGACGAGTGGGAAAGCATTGAGTCCCTTTCCCGGTTGTACAAACAACAACAAAGACTGCTTTTCACAAACTTTCCTTCACGAGTCAACATTTTCCGGTTCAGCATAAATGCCAATAGCATCCAAATCCCTTGCGAGCAGTAGAGGGTGTCCAATGCAAGATATACACCAATCGGAGCGTGAACATCAAACCACTTCTCGATAATCATGCATATGACAAGAATGAGCGAAAATAAAGAATACCCAAGATTGTACAAAAGGGCACGGACGACCACGGCCTTGGACTTCGACCGATTGACAGTGGCAGGTGCTTGTGGAGTCGCATCAAGTCCAGCACCAGATGTGTTTGTGTTGTGGATCGAACTGGTTTGACTTGAAGGGAAATCAGTCAAAGTCGACCTCCTGTTCTCCAGTGAACTCTCAGTCTCATAGACACTCCTGTACAGCCATCCAAAAGTGATAATCTGCACAGCCAACGGAGCGTATATTGAAAAGGACATGACAAATGGGTTCACAGCATCGGCCGCTATGTCTCCGTCTACTGGGTCAATAGTATTCCAGCAATATGCGAACAATGGATTGTAGTTGCCGGTGGCAACGAAAACGGAACAATACACGATACACGTGCTCCAAACGATGATTCGCATCCAGTAGAAGACATTGTTTAATTTCGCTTCCGGTGCATTGAACCGAATCAACAAAACGTATAGAATGCTCAGACTAACACTGAACAGGGCATTCGCCAAAAAGCCAAAATCAATCATGACTCCTTGTACTGTACAGGTTGTTTTGTTCCCATGGTTATTGAAACCATATGCGTAGTCTTCAGGTATGGGCCACGATGTAAAGACATATGCGAAACATCCTATAAGATCGCCAATGGCAACATTCCTCACACATTTGTTCATCGCGGAGACCCTGCGATGTCGTCGGACCTGTTCAGGATGAAGCGTCTCCCTGAGGACCAACAGAGAGCTGAGAAAACTGAGAATAGCGAAAGGCCGGGGAGCCCAAGTCCACAGATTTTCTGTAAAAGAAACCATGAAGCTACTAGTAGTCAAGAGTTGGTAGAGGTTTCGAAATCGAAGAGTAGCGATGGAGAGAAATGCGGGCGCTCCAGGTACCACACTGGCTCTGTCGTGATCAGGGCTCAATATGGTTTTTACGCGCGATTTACCAAACTATGAACTTCAATATCCGTACCATTGGACACCAGACTCCCCTGAAGCTGCACTTCACTGGCATGGCGATTCACCCCAACGGCAGAACAATGGCAATTATTAGCCTGGCACTGCAAAGGAGACCTGTCGCAGCAAACTGTTATGGATGTGCCATGATAGCGCGTGATATCTTCAAGAAATATATTATGTGCCCATAGGTCGTCACCTTCAACCATGTAGTATCAAATGAATCTAACGATAGTGATAGCGTCACCAAAAACAAGATAGACTTCAAACAAGTAAGTTACAGAGGTAAAAGATATCTTACAATCTAGCGATAGATCGTCCTGCCCCTCCTGCGGGCGATGCTGGCTTGCGCCGGCCCAGCACTCTCTGCACTTTGTCACTGGTACCGGTATAACTCGGAGAAACTTCAATAGTTCTATGAGTCAAGTGGTCGAGGATTAGTCCTGACCCCGAATAGAAGGACAGACCTTCTCCGCAATCTAAAATGACTGGTTCGGGGACGACCCAGAATTGGGGGTTCATGAAACGGAGAAAACAAGGTAGAAGAAAAAGGTCATAATTTTTAGTAACTGTTACTCGTAACCAACGAGAGATAGTGCATTCTGATCAGAGCAAGTCAAGCTCTCATGGTAAACACACCATGACATTTCAACTTGAGAAAAAGGAGATCGACTCCACTGCTCTACGCAGTTACAAATGGGCTATTGGAAATAGCAAATACTACGAGAGTACCAGCATTGGATATCTCGACAGCATGGAGCTCAACGAGGTCATTCCTCATTGCCTGGAGATCAAGGAGAAGGTTCTGTCCACAGTAACCCCAGAAGCTCACAAAGGTGTGTCTCTTTTCAAGATCACCCCGATCACAATGAGCGTCACCAATTGTGACTCATTTGCAGACGCAAAGATCATGCAGTGGCAACTTGATGAGGAGCATCCACCAGATGACCCCAACACTGCGGAACAGTACGACGTGATAGTCAAGAAGTTCATAGCTTCAATCGCAACTGAAGATGCGCAACAGGATCTCAAAGAGTTCATCCAAAAGGCCAAGAAGCCCAGGAACATCATGAACGTTCATCTGTTCTTTTACAGATTGAAAGTTCTCAACTCCTACATGAGTTGGCTACCCAGAGGAGAAGAACCCCTTGATAACGACCATCTTAAAAAAGCACTCCACGATGGGATGCCTCAGAAGTGGCAAGAGAGACTCTTAACCGCAGGAGTCAACTATCGTACCCAGTACCCAGACTACGCCCTTTTTGACGCGTTACTTTCGCAAGCAATCTTGAGGATTCTTTAGCCAACGAGAAGGAGTGAGAGCATATGTCCATGCAACGTGGCGAATGTGATCGTGTTTGCAAGCAAAAGTTTGCTGGTAATCAACCAGGAGTGGGCAATTCCAAGAAACGAGAATGAGACAGAGCGATAGAAAGAAGCTCGCCAAGACCAGTCGTGCGACAGAAAATGACGCGCAATGTCCCGTACACAAGAACTCTAACCACACATGGTGGGAGTGTTTCAGTAACAAATACGGCAAGCACAAGGATGCCAAGGCCGGCCAGAGCGGTGGCAAGAAGCCCAATAAAGGCAGGGGCAATGGTAAGAAAAACCACACTGATAATCAGTACATGGTGTGCCAAGAAATTGACAGTGATGCCACGACGGACATTGAAGACCTTGAAAACGCTTTGAGCAGTGATCAAGAAAACAACGATGGTACGTCATTTACAATCACCGAGATAATTGATTACACTGCTTTTTCCACCTCTAACGCCACTCCACACCAGGAATGGATGAGGAGTAAAGAACCAGGGTACACACTGGAGTCTTTCTAGATGCCTTTATTTGCAAAATCGGTGCAAGGACACGAATTAGGAAAGTCTCTAAAAGTCTTTTTTGACAGCGGCTCCGACAAGACCTTTGTAAACCGAAGGGTTTTACCTAGCGGTGTAAATGGCAAAACGGTCCAAACCAAAACTTTCAGCACACTAATGGGTGCTCAGAAGATGAATCAAGAGGTCGTCCTCAATGACAATACGTTGCCGGAGTTTTCTCCAACAAAACGTATTGATCACCCATGTCATGCCCCAATTTGGGATGCGCCAAACAGTCCCTATGATGTTATTCTAGGACTGAACTTCATGGTACCAGTGGGAATCGACATCCGTTGCACCACGAAGACAGTGGATTGGCAAGGAGTGAAGAGACCGTGGAAACCACGTAACGTGTTTACTTCCGACACTGCCTTTGCAACCTTTGTCGCAGATGCGACTACCACCATCTATGAACCAACAAACAACAATATTGATTGTTTCTCCTCTACCCAAAAAGGAGTAACGGAGATCATGCAGTCTAAGTATGACAAGATAGCGACAACTGACGTTGCCAAGCAACAGAAACACCTAAATTCCTCGTAACACGCGGATCTCGCCTCCGTTTTAGCAGACTACACTCGCCTTTTCAGTGGCAAACTGGGCAAGTACCCACATCAACAAGTACACCTAGAAAGAGCGCCAAGTCTCTCATATATGCCGTACGATGTACCTCAGGCACACCGCCAAGTATTCAAAGCTGAACTAGATTGACTTGTCGAACTAGGAGTGCTAGTCCTTGCGGAACAGCTAAATATCTTTCACCTAGCTTCATCTTTCCCAATAAAGATGGTAGCGTTAGATGGATTACGGACTTCCGTAAACTCAACACCATGATAGCGAGACAAGTCTACAACTTACCTCGTATTCAGGACATCCTGAAACGCAGCAATGGCTACAAGTTCTTCACCAAACTTGACATTAGTATGCAATACTGCACCTTTGAATTAGACCCTGTGCACTATGCTGAAAGAAGGGGTAGTGAGAGAAGTGTGGTGTGTGTAATTTGAAAAACTATGTTATTTGCTAGGCTGTTTTGGATGACCCATATCTTGGGAAGATCTCCCAAGATTCGTGCACTTTCACTTCGGATATCTTCTCCTCTGGCAGAAGAAGTATCTTGCCAAGTTTGGTGCGAATTTAGATCTTCCTTGGTATCCTATTGGAGGAGACTTCTAACCCATTTGGGTACTCTCGGAAGGAGTGTCTGTCCTTCCATCCTAAGGTACGAACCTATAGGACTACCAATGGTAGGTATAACATCGTATTGCCTTTTTCTAGCTTGAAGTGCCCTTACTACCAAGGGCCCCTCTAGTATCATGAGACAGTATACTGCACCTGAGTCGCAAGAACTGTGCACCATCTGCACATCGTTTCACAACTATAGGTACCAATGTCTTCCTATGGGAGTTAAGCAATCACCCGATATTGCCCAACAAATCATGGAGGCAGCACTACGCTCCGTTGACGACGTAGAAGTCTATATTGACGATGTTGGAATCTTCTCTTATACTTGGGAAGACCATCTAGACAGGATACACAAAGTCCTCACTGTCCTCCAGGAAAACAACTTCACGGTCAATCCGCTGAAGTGCGAATGGGGAGTCCAGGAAACCGACTGGCTAGGCTACTGGCTCACCCCACATGGCCTCAAACCATGGAAAAAGAAGATTGATGCCTTGCTTCAACTCGACAGACCCAAAACTGTCAAAGACCTCCGTTCTTTCATAGGCGGAGTCACCTTCTATCGCGACATGTTTCCCAAACGATCGTATGTTTTAGCTCCACTTACTGCATACAAGTGGGGAGCAAGAAACTCAACTGGACAAGAACCGAGTGTGAGTCTAGTTTCCAAACCATCTGAGCCATACTCGCCAAGGATTGTTTTCTGCAATTTCCAGATCACAACAAACCCTTTCATGTCTATGCAGACGCCATTGATCTACAACTGGGCTCGGTTATCACGCCTTGTTCCCAGGTTGTTTTCTTATTTCTCCATGCAAAGTAACCTTTGGTTTCTTCAGTGCGGGGAGGTGAGAGAGTACTAGGCTGACATTTCTGGCATGTGACTGTAGATGCAGGATAAAGCGGCAGCAGATGCTGCTGCTATATCTCTTCATGTCTTTAGTTTGTGTTCCGCCACTAAAGGATCTAGAGGGATACATTACGACAAGACCAGGTGTCTGCAACGTGTATACTTCAATGACTTATGCTCAATACATATATACAACATTCGACTTCTATGCGAGTTTGATCGATGATGGATGATGGATGATGGACCTATGGATTCCGGAATCCTAATACCGTAATTTGCGCAAGAAGCTACCCGGCGTCAGGTTGTACACACCATGGCTGTCCGATTCGTGGCTGCTAAAAATATATGCTGGGGCCTGATTCCAGATTCCTTCTTCCACCGACACAGGGACCAGCTCATTTTCGTGAACGACGACAACAAAAAACATGGAAACTCAAAATCCGACACTAA
>WXVQ01000089.1:0-31727 GCA_013372465.1 Nitzschia sp. Nitz4
CGCAGCCGAGGCCAAGGTGTCGCTAGGTATCGAAGGATACCCAACCCCCGAGCAAATTCCTGCCCTCCACTTGGAAGCGGAACGCATCTTCTACTCCAGGTCGTCTGAGGAGCGGTCGATGATGCACCAAGTGCATGCCGAGTTCGAATCAATGAAGAAGTCGGTACACTCCGCCCATTCGTCAGACGACGAGAGCAGTGTTGTTTCTTCATCCCACACCACGTCGAGGAGCCACCGACCAAAGGGATTCCGTTTGTTCCGTTCCAACGCAGTGTAGGCATTGCCAATATCGCGCACTGACAGTTTTGGATCAATTTGGATCAACTGGGGCTTCAGGGGGATTTTTACTATCATACAATACAACATACAACCACATGATGCAAGGATAGAACATAGACAATAGAGTATCACACACATGAGTGCGAACCTGTCAACATTGATTCTGCTTTGCTGTATTCCAAAAGTCGAGCGGACATTTTAGCAGTTTTTAGTAGACGACGATGTGATGCTCTGAATTCCGTGGACACGAGATACAAACTGGAGCCTCCTTTTCGCTACGCAACTTTGGCTCCTATCGTATCATAGAGGAAGAAGTCCAAGGTCACTCCCTTTCGAACCTTGAATCTGCTCCTCTCATTCTGCGGCATAGAATGCATTTTAGGTCGTCCTGGATCGAAAGCCTACCAAAACTGCCAATTTGCTTGTCTAGGAATGGCTGGTTTGGACATGACTACTAGCCTTGGTGGCGAGACAGAATATTCGTTGAAGAAGGAGTCCATCCCTTGTCTTCACTATAGCAACTCAGACATCACACCCACTCAAAAGAATCGTCGTCAATCCCATAAAGTTGTGGGCATGTTTGTCGCCTTACCTACCAGTGTCATTGCCAGGCGCAACCCTGTTCATGATTATCGACTCCATCTTGCTGGTTAGGAGTGGTGTGGGGTATCCCATGGAATACAACAACAACAAAATGCACACAGTGTACATTCAAAGTGTCGCCGTTGGATCGGGATCGATTCGCATCACAGCGTGGTTCCTGTGGATATGGGGAAGTTCTTTTCGGACGTTCACTGCTTGTATCAATGTATTCGTGCACAAAGAAAAAGGAAACCAACTCTCGCCCTGCTGTGTATTGTACTTTTTCTTGTTGGATACTATAGTAGCTTGCAGAAACACAGTTTGATGGATCGCGGGACCTGTCAAGAAGCCATGGCCTTTCATGGGTACACATACACACACTGGGGTATTCCCCCGACCCACATCCCGTGGTTGCGAATGGCAAGGCGTTGCAGGACCTTTTCGAACACAAAGACATTTGGCACACATGGGACTGTACTGCCAAATTGGCCGTATGGGGATTGTACATGATTCAGCCAGTGGATGACGCTGCTCTGGGTAGTGGAAGTACTCTTGGTGACAAAAGCCATCCGTCGCCGGGGGCTTCCATGAATTGCAACAACAGCAATGCTTCCAAAAAGCACTGGCACGAGGGAGGGCCCCTCTTGCGTTGCGTGTGAGAATGGTCTCTGAGCGCACACGGTGTATCCACCTGGTAGATGCTGCAACACTGTACCATCCAAGAGTGTTGCTTCCATGAGGTAAAAGGACCACCCGAAGACACACCATCCCACCAGTATCACGTCATGAGGACCATTCCAACGTTTCTAGAATACCACAATCCTTACCAAACAAAGAGGATTGACTAGAGTAGAATGTGAGGAAAGATTGGAACGCCAATGGGTATCCGCCAATCCAATGCAAACACGTGGAACTTATATGATGCCGAACTGCCAACCCATCGGTCGACGACCGACACAAACCATTGACTAAGTCCAGTTCTCGTAGTACAACAGAACGAGAATCACAAGGAAGCATGCCTCGCAGATTCTCTAGCATTATCATCTGTGGCTTGCTTTGTTTGGTTCCATTGTTGTCTCATGGTTTTGTGACTCTCCCTTCGTCATCTCCATTATTTCGGTTGACTTCATCTTCATGGCTTTCTCCACCTCGTAGTATTGGAAGCACAACAACAGCGCCCCAAGTGTTTCGACCAGCACCAACGGTATTTCGCACGGCTCCACTCTTTTTGTCTCCCCCACCGATATCATCATCGAACATTGTAGATGCCGAGGTTGTGAGCCGAGAATTTTCCACTACTACTGCAAGTGCATCTGATGCTGTGTCCACCAACCAACAAGCAACGTCGTCGTCTACCACCACCAAGAACCCAAAGGATGGTGCATCCACAAACAAAGACGACGAAGACCATTTTGGAATCTCCTATTCTGAAGCCATCCAACGGACCCTTGTCTACGTCGCCGCCGCCTGTCTCTTTGGCTTGGGCATTGCTTGGAAGTCTTCCATTGCGGATGCCCAACAGTTCTTTGCCACGTACTTTTTGGAACAAAGTTTGAGCGTCGACAATCTCTTGGTCTTTTGTTCCGTCTTTTCCTTGTTTGAAATTCCTCTTCAATACCAAAACAAAATTTTGAATTGGGGTATCTTTTGTGCCGCACTCTTTCGAATCCTCATGATTGGAGGCGGATCCATGGCATTTTCTCACTATCCTGTGGCCAAGTTGATTTGTGGACTCTTCTTGTTGACAACGGCAGGAAATGGAACCCTCAAGACGTATTTGCAACACACCGACAATGATGACAACGACAGTAGTACACAGAAACATGAGGAAGATCCTAGCTACCTTGCCAAGAATTTGCTATCCTTGACTCAAATCCCAACCAGTTTGTTTCCCTATACACGTGAATTGCATGGTGATCAGTTCATGGTCCACACGCCCGAGCGAGGGTATGTCTTTACTCCTATGTTTCTCTGTTTGTTGGCGATTGAAATTGCCGATGTCTTGTTTGCCTTTGATAGTGTCCCGGCTGGATTGGGAGTGACACGGGTACGTTTTGGTGGACGTATGCTGGTGCTGGTGCTGATACAGTACTACCGGTAGCATAGGAGCAATGTTCTCTTTTTGCAAAAAATGTTGTCTGTAGCTCATTGGTCTTCCCTCACGCACGTTTTTTCTCTTACCTTGTATTTCAAAACTCAACACACCAGACACCTTGGATCCTCATGACATCCAATCTCTTTGCTATCCTTGGCCTTCGAAGTATGTTTTTGATCGTTTCCAAAGTGACAGCCGATTTGGAATACATGGAGATTGGTTTGTCAGCCATTCTAGCCTTTTTGGGATCGAGCATGGTGATGGAATATTGGGGTGGCTATCCTCCCATGGATACCACCATGTCGGTAGGGTTTGTGGGGACTGTCTTGGCGGGGACAGTAGGAGCCTCCTTGTGGAAACGACAACAAGAGCAAGAGCAACAACAAGAACCATCCAACACAGCAGAGCCTGCCAAAGTCATGGCATAATGATGTTTTTGGGTGATTCCAACGCACATCCCATGGTGATACACCAACTACTACGCTACTACTACCGGTACACTGCTTGCTACTACTACATCCCCATGACCCGCTTTCGATACTGTAACATATTTGCTAGTACTAAAAATAATATCATACTAGTCCATCATCACGCGTTTTTGGTATACTAGCCATGGGCATTCCATCACTCACTCTTTCTTTTTTTCCACGCCATTTCATTCCATCTTATTGAATAATACAAGCACATCCTTGACTCGCCGTATCCGTCGCCGCCACTGCACCTCCTGCCGCCCCGGTCGACGCTCCTGCCCCTCCTGCTGCTGCCCCAGCACGTCCCGTCGCCTTGGCATCCTTGGAAGGGTTGGCCGAAGCGACTTGGAGATTTTCGGGACGGATACTGACATTGATAGGAGTTGGATGTGTTTTGAAGACAGGGACCTGACAAGCCTCAAGTGTTCTTGTGTCGGGTTGCAAAATACCTTTCCCCATGCATATTAGTCGTAGGCGATCGCCACTGGAACAAGTGGGCAAATCTATTGGGTAGCAAGTAGATCGAAAGGATGAGCGACAGAGCAACAGAAACTAACAACTTGGCATGTGGTGTGGTACGTACCATCGGGCCATACCGATAACAGAGCTGCTTTGACCTCACTGACGATATCGGATGGATTGCACTCGACGGTAACCGTCAATCCATCATGATTGGCGAAAAGAAATCTGAGAGTAATCTTGTCAGGATCAAACTTGTAAGCAGGTCGATGTTTCTTGGAACTGGAAACAATGGGCTCGGATTTCTTTGGAGCATCGGACGATGCGCCATTGGCATCGCTGGTTGTTGTGGTGGTGGTAGCTTCCTCTGTGGTAGGAGGAGTTGTAGAAGTAGCAGCCTCTTCAGCTGGAACAGGAGGATCTGATGTCTCTGTCATGTTGTTTCTCGGTGCGCTATATGATATTTAGTAGGAAGCAAATGGAAAATGGGACTCACAACGTCCAGGTTGTGTTTTGTGCAAAAATGAAACTGAAGAAGGAAACGCTGTAGTCAAGAAACACCTTTTTGGGATCTGTCCTCCACAATACACACAAGTACTGTACTGCGGTTGCTACTCCACACAAAAAGAGTTGGGTGGCTTGTTGTTGTTGTTGTTGTTGTTGTTGTTGTGGAAGTAGGACTCCACTACGTATGGAATGAAACTACTACTACCTTGTTTGCTGCGGAGAATCAGTTGGAAGTTGGAAGCCGACGTCTAATGTCTTTGTAGAGTCATCGATACACGCCGGGCGGTCAACCGAGGCGCCTGACGCACTCGCCAAGGTGTCAGATGATGGAGACTGGAGTCGCTCGATTCCATTTCTGGCGATCACAATAGAATCTTGCATCACAACATTCTATGCTGAGATATATTATTGTGGTAGACCCAACAACAACAACAACAACAACAACACCCAACCATCCTCCAAGATGGTGACTCCAACATCTTCCTGTTCCCTCCTTTCATGGGCTAAACTCATCTTTGGAGCCTTATGTTTGAATATTGTCATCATGTCCAAAGTGGCGTTGGTGCAGGACGAGTCCTCCCTGTCGTCGTCGTCCTTGTCCTCCAGAGCAACGGTTGCCTGTGAATCATCGGTGGTGGTTGTGCAGCGATCAGGGTCGAGTGACACATTGTCTCAAATGACAAACCATAACAACAATACTGCTACAACAGCAGAAAGAACCCCTTCCACAATCAACCACCACACCATGATGGTCGATACGACGACATCTACTACATCCGCACAATCCAGCAGTCGTCCCCCTTCGAATCGACAAAATCTATCACTTCCTATTATTGTGGTAGGGTATCCCAAATCCGGAACTTCTTCTGTATTTTCCATGTTTGTTTGTGGTGGTTTTCTATCTTCTCATTATTGTTGTGGTGGTGGTGGCGGTGACGACAAGACGAGTGAACATCGAACGCATTTTCCATGTCGAGTAGCAGGCAATGGCACTAGCAATAGCAATGAGGAGGAGGAGGAGGAGAGTGACGACGATGAAGATGACAATGATGGAACGTGTTCGAGTTGTATTCAACGCAATCAAAGAAAAGGATTACCCATACTGGAGGGATGTGGAGACTATGATGTGTATGCTCAACTGGATGCTGAACAAACTGTTTGGCTTGCACAACCACCGGGTCGACGCCAAAAGATTGTGCATCTTCCTCAACACTTTGAACTAGAACAATTGCATGCCTATGCTCCGCAGGCAACCTTTGTCTTGAATTTACGACCTCCCCTGGACTGGGCCAAGTCTCTCCATCATTGGTTTGGGTATGCCGATCGGTTCTTGGAAACCTTTCAATTCAACTTTACCGATACAACGTACCGGAAAAAGAATTTGGCACTGATGGACATTTACCACAATCATACAGCGATCATTCGAGAGTTTGTTCGATGGCATCCGAGTCATACCTTATTGGAGGTGGACATTACGGATCCTGCATCGGGACAAGCACTGGCACAACAATTTGGGATTGATCCTACGTGTTGGGGACATCACAATAAGAATTGGAAGAAGGGGGGAGCTTCCAACAAGAATGCAACCAATACAACAACAGGGATGACGACGGCGACGACCACTACTACAATACGAGTAGAGGGCAAGAAAGAGTAGGGAAAGCCCGCAATTTACAAAAACAACAAGGTACTCTCTCTACCTACCCACTGCAGCACGACTCTCGATTTCAGCAGCGTCTGACCTCCTCACCAATTCCCCCGCGGAACTCGGAACTCCACAAATTCTGGATTCTCTTTCCAAAAATTGGGATGGAATTTTGATTATGGATTATGCTAAAAGTACTTAATATCGTCCTCGCGCCAAGACGAGGTTGTCGAACCCTCCGTAGGAATCTGTAGGAATGCAACGATCGTGGGGAAGGGCGAAGAGTACCGGTAGTACGAGTACCTACCGGTAGTAGTATGGGGAGGAGACGACCGTGCAACTCTCCCTTGTGTAGAAGGGTTTCGACCAACAAGGTCATCCGTTGTAATACCATTCTGATATTGTCGCTGTTGTTGTTGTGATTGTCATCATGGAAGACGATCACAACGACATGGTGCACCATGCAGCCCATTTGGACTTTTTGGACATCGAACCATCGGCCAAGGACAAGATGGAGGTAAGCAACACAGAAATTGTGTGCGTTGTGTGGAAAATGAAAATTCCCTGTTCGCTACGTAGCGTGTGGTAGGAATGTTACGTTGCGATGCGTTGCCCTCCCACGAGGGGGAATCTAGAATACTGGGCCATGGAAAGAGGCAGGGTTCCATGACGACGGGGCGAGGACGATTTCCTGGCAGAAACACAATGAGATTCTGAGAGGGAGATCTTGGGTGGGAGTGAGAAGATGGATGATACATGGATGTACCATGAAGTATTTCACACACTACCTTCCACTCGTACCTGTGCTCGTGCCTGTGGAGTTGCACGCTTCTGGTTGTCACCATGTGGATGACCACGACTGTTGCCGCTTGTACTTGTTCTTTCTAACCACTCCTGCTGTCATTCTGTCATGTTGTGATTACTACCGGTACCTACTTGGGGTCACTATTCACAACAACAACATCTACGTTACCGACAATGTCAACGCCACTGTAGATGCGCAAGGCGAGCAAACGTCCTTCCGACTGGCTAAGACTCATTTGCAAAGACTGGGCACAAGACAATGAAGTTCTTGCCGAGACAGCAGATGCCAAATTCTTACAATACAAGCCTTACCTCAAGGGACTCCTCAGCAGTCAGCTCTTGTGTCGCCTCTCCATTCCTCCTACCAAGGATGTGGACGCTCCCATTGTGGACTTTTGGGGCATTTGCGGCATCCACGATGAGTTTGACAAGGCCTACATTGTCGCTCAAGTGGAGCGTTTCTCCAGCTTGTACAACATCCGAGGCCCTTCCTACCTGGATGAACCGTCGCCTAGTGTAGACTCCGCTCTCTTTGATGATCATGCTGCCACTGTGGCCGCTGCTGCTGCCGCGGCCAATGGTGGAACTCTCATGCCCTTCTTGAATGATGCTACAGTAGCTGCCGTGGCGGCGGCTGCTGCAGCCTCGGATGTCACCAAGGGTCTCAACAAGAAACAAGCAGCCGAAGTTACCAAGGCTCATCGTCTCGCCAAGGATGCCGAGAAGGCACTTGAACTCGAGCGGCGGCAGAACCAAAAGCGAGAGCAACGAAGAATCAGCCAAGAGCGCAAAGAACAAAAGGCTCGTGAACGAGAAGCACAAGCCATTCGCAAGGCTGCCGAACGGATTACGCGGGATGCCGCCCGGGATGAAAAGCGGCAAACCAAGTTGCGTTTGCGACAGCAACGGGAGCATTTTGCCCAAGAACAAAAGGAGGCAGCGCTCAAGCGAGCGGCCGAGCTGGTTGCTTCCAACCGTGTGCCCATTGAAATTACGAGAGGAGCAGCAGCTGCCAAGGCCGCTGCCAATGCGGCTCTCTCACACCTGCCCGTCTCCTCTCCCTCTCCGGAACCAGAGGTTAAAAAGCAACGATCCGCAATTGTGGTTTCCACTGCCCACGATCTGCACCAAATCGTTACGCACTCCAAGAACCTATGGGCCAAATACAACGCTATTGCTAAAGAGCACAATCAAAAAGTCAATTGGATTACCGTCGCGAAAGAACTGGGGATTCATGTCAAGGTCCGAGAGAAGTATGCTCGCATGCACTTTCGTGCCGAACAACGGGGGTTTGACTGGGTCAAGAATGGTCACTGGAAGATCAAGGACCACCCCGAGATCTTTCATGAACCCACCGACGCCGAGCAAAAGGCCAAGATGCCTCCTCCTCCTCCCGATACCCACCTTACTGTTCTGATCAACGAAAACAACAAGGAAATTGGGCAGGCGGCGAACCCCGCAGCCACCACCATGGGAGTCACGGATGCTGCTGTTGCTGCTGCCGCAGCCGTCGTCACCGCAGGGGGTGGTACTGAAACGACGGATCATCATGTGCATACCGAAGATTCGACCACGGCGGCGGCGGTTGCGGCCACCTTGGAGGATGTGGAATCGCACGTTGTTATTTAGACACCTCTCTATTACAGTAAACTAACTACCGAGTAGGGTACTACTCTACGTTTCTACTGCTACGATGTTAGGGTACCGTCACGAATTCCTTGTCTAGTTGTCGTAAATGATGATAGCAATACCAGGATCACTCGGGTTCCCCAAACCCCCAAACTCTATCACATTGTACAACAATAACAGCAGCATTCATTCTTGACAGGTATCTGGCTCTCAATCGTGTTAGTCGTTGGTGTTGCAATCGTACTTGTCGTCCGTCCGTGGTACGCGTTCTGCGAATGACCCGTGTCGAACAGACAAGAAATCGACAAGTGGGGTTTTCGGGTGTGACAAACCCACACCCCATTCACAAGTACAAGTACAACAACAAGCCCTTTTTTCCGATTCAAGAGCAAACGTCGTCCAAGAACGACGACGACATGAAGCAGTGAGAGATCGAGGCATCCACCAACTGTATTCTATTGAGTCTTATACTCCAACGACACCAGGACCTAGCCAGAGAAGAGCAGTGCAGCAGCTGCGGCGATCCTTTCCCATTCTACGTGGCTTTGTTGTCGGTGGACACACGTTTGACTGATCCGACTCCCCCGGTAGCAGTTCCTGACGACCCGATCCAAGTGTTGCTAACATTCTACTACTAGTAGTTCTTTAGTAGCCAAAGCTACGGTACCGTATCTCCCCCCGTTTCATTATGGCTTCCACCATTTTGTACAAATTCCAGTCGGGAACGACCTTTGAGGCGTTGCCTCTTCCTGGCTCGGCTGCTCGTTTGTTTGATGTCAAAAAAGCCATTGTCAAGGCCAAAAAGTTGGACAATACTGGATCCATGGAATTTGATTTGGGTGTTCGCAATGCCGATACACAAGAAGAATATGTCAATGAGAGTATGTTACTTCCTCGGGGAACACGGCTGATTGTACAACGTCTTCCTGCCGCTAGGGGACATGGCTTTTTGGCGCGCATGGCGAGGAATGAATATGCAGGTGTGCCAGGAACCGCAGGGGCTGCTGGAGCATCTGCATCGTCCGTTCCGTCTGGCTTTTATACGTTGGAAAGTCGAGGACGAGAAGATGACGAATTTGTGCAATCCAATAGTAATGCTGTCGGAGACGATGAAAAAGAATTGGCCGCGTTGCAGGCGGCCACCAACATGTCGACATCAGGACCTGCCATGACGGGTGGCTATGTGGTTCCTCGTCCCGCTGGAAGTGGGCCTCCTCCAAGAGGTCCTCCCGGGGGACCTCCTTCCATGGGTGGAGGCCCAGGTGGGCCTCCCAAACCTGGCCATGTACGACATGCCGATCCGGAATTGCGAGAACAAGAGAAGCAACAAATGCCCAAAAAGCGTGCCACCGGTATTCCCCGAACCTTTCTCAATCTCAATGCGCCACCCAAAACCGAGGCCAACCAAGAAGGTGAAGACAATGTCCCACTCTTGCAACCCAACGCTATTGGATTCAAAGAATTGGTCAACCGTGGTGGAGGTCAATCTGAAAATATTACCGGCACCCGCCGGGATCTTGATTACGTACTCAAGTTAACTGCCTCCACTGTTCCCGAACATCTTCAATGTGGTATTTGTAATGGTGTAGTAAAAAATGCCATGTTATTGCCCTGGGATCCAGAAGGTCGGACCGCCTGTGAAACCTGCATTCGGGATGCCTTGACACAAAACGGATTTCGTTGTCCTCTCACTGGTATGGATGGAGTCAGTCCGGATGATTTGATTGCCAATGCGGGTTTGCGCAAAGCTGCCGAATTGTTCATTCAAAGTGTCATGGAAAAAGTCGATGAAATTGAAAAGCAACAAGTCGAGGAAGCTGAAGTTACCATGGATGTCGATGCCAAAACGACGGAAGCAAGTGTGTTGGATGGCGACGGCGTAGAAAAAGGAGTTATTGTATCCAAGAAAATGACTTTGGCCAGCAAACGCGGTCCCAACGACGATTTGTTGGATGGTGATACCGACTTTGGTGGCGATGTCTTTGCCATTGAAACACCCAAAGCAAAGGAGGAATTGGAAGACGCAGAAGCCGAAACCAAAAAGGAGGATACATCTGCTCCGTCGACCGAAGAAGCCGATGCCAAAAAGAGCAAAGAAAGTGATGCTGCTACCAAACCCACCGAGGAAACAGAAAAGGCCGAGGCAACCACACCGGGTACTAATCCCACGGCTTTGGATGCAGCTCCTTCCAGCAATACTGCTGTCACGGAAGAAAAGGCTCCCGAACAGGCACCCCAACCTACCACAACACAACCCGAAGCTCCGGCTCCCAAACGCCGGGAACGTCGTCGACGAGGTCCTCCCGTAGGATATGCCATGGGTCCAGCAGGTGCCCGTGCCGTCGGTGGTACCGGTGCTCGCATGCAAGTTCCACCCATGGATCGAGGTGGTCCACCTCCCTCTCCCCACAATAGTGAAAATGGTGGCGGCGGCGGCGGATCGCATTATGGCGGTGGAGGATCACGAGGAGGAGATCATGGGAACCATTCTTCTCGTGGTGGCTATCGTGGTGGACGAGGTGGTCGAGACCGTGGTGGGAACAGTCGTAGCGATGGGGATCGCTATCATCGCGATCATCGCGATCGCGGTGGCGACGATGATGACAATAGTTCTCGAGGAACCAAACGAAGCTACGACGATCATTCCCGAGACGGTGGCAGTGGGGGAGGGCATTCCTCCAACAAACGACCATACGATGACCGTGGAGGCAATTATCGTGGGCCACCACGAGAGTTCCGTGGAGATGATCGTGGAGGCCGAGGAGGCGGTGGCTACCGAAGTGGTGGTGGACGCGGCGGAGGACGTGGTGGACGAGGAAATTATCGCGGTGGACGAGGCGGTGGCTACGGAGGACGTGGTAGATACTAAAACTCTTAGAAGCATTGGGTATAGAAATATATCCCTAAAAGGACTTAGGATACGTTCATATCAAGAGTACTCTAGTATTAGCATAGTAGCAGGTGCAACGAGTCCATGTCGCGCACGAAAGGTACAGCAACAAGAACTACTAGACTAGCTTCTACAAGGGGCATAGAAAGTGTTCAGGACTGATGGTGGAGTACAACTCTCCCTCATCCGCAAGCTTATCGACCATGCGACGAATGTCCGTCTCGGAGAATTTGCCTTGGAGTGCATTGATACAATCAAGAATATGGACACCGTCGTTCGTTGTACAGTTTTTGAAAATGGCCAACACGGAATCCCGAAGGGAATCATATGCAGTGTTATAGGACGCTATCATTATGACTTGGGGTCGACTATCGCCACCAAAGGAAGGACGAGATACCGACAGAAAAGGTCTCACCATATTATCGGTATTTTGAAAGTTTCCGGCACGTTTGCTCTGTTCAATAGTGCTGTGAATGAATGCTTTGGTATACCGTAAGGTACGAGTGCCACTCAAGAAGATATACGTACTGCCGCCAGTAAACTGGAGTCGATTAGGGCGAGCCTAAGGCATGAAGCCAAATTCGAAAAGGGTCAAAAGGGACACCAAGTAAAAGACCATACTTTCTTGAAAAGCAAGCCTCAACGTATATGAAACAGCTACTACCCGTAGAAGTTTTTCAATTTTGCTAGGGACAAAATGAGATGATGTCCCTGACAAAGCATAGGTCGAAGCAAGAAGATCGTACCAGATACTATAGTAGGCATTTTTTGTTGGAAATAATGATGAATTTGAACATTCTACGGACCACAAAGAACACAGGAAGTGGGGGATTTTGTAAGTATTCGATGGAATGTCACAGTCAACAGCCTACATCTCCCGCCAGTGCTGCAGCCCTTTTCGTTGTGAAAGAGGTCGGCTCTGCTCGCGGCTCCTGCCTGGTCGACGTTGGAGTGGTGCGTGTTGGAACTTCGGGAAGATCCAAATCCAGAGTTCCCATTTCCTGTTCCAGTTCTTCCATAAGATCGTCATCATCCAATATCACAGCACTGACATCTGCGGACAACAGCTCGTTGACCTCTAGGGCAATATCATTACTGTCGCGAATAGAATCCATCAGCGCATCCAATTCTGTAACAGTGTTACCTCCCTGTAGACTGGTGAGTTGCTTGCTGCCTTGTTGAAGTGCTTCCATAACCTTCAAGTTTTCGACAGCTCTCTCTATTGAAAGTTGCATTTGCTCTAGCGATTCGAGAACAGAATTAATCCGGTCGGATTCCATCTGACATCGCTTTGCCTTTTTCATATGACGAAGGGCACTGCGCTTGTTTCCCTCCTTGAGTTTCTCTTTTGCCAATTGTTTGGAATCTTCCTCGTCCCTGGACATTTTGGTAAGAGCATTCTCTTGACTTTCAATAGTGTTTTCGAGCAAAATCAGAGTTTTCTCTCCTTCTTGCTGTTTCTTTGATACCACAGACATGGTGGTTTCTGCTGTTGTTTCCCCAGACGCAACGACTTCTGTAGGAATGGCAGATGCAGGACTACTAGTCGTGTCCTCCTTCTTGCTCCTTCGAAACAATCCTCGAATGCCACTCTTCTTGGAGTTGGAAGATGATTCTGTGACTCCACTCAATACCGTGTCATCCGACTTTGACGTAGCAGGTTGCGTTTTGGTTACCTTGGAAGAAACTCTCTTGATGGATCTGTGTTTCTCGTCCTCAAGCCCAGCCGCCATGCGAGCTTTTTGAAGTCTCGCCATCTCTTCGGCCATTTTCATGCCAGTCTTTCCGGCGGAGGATCCAATGCTTGCAAATACCATGATAACTTGCTGGTTTCTTCACAGAAGGAGTAACAAGACTTGAACGGGTGTTGCTAGGTGGTGGTAGTGGTGGTGGTGGTGGTTGATTCTGGTGCCACTGTTGTTGTTGTTGTTGTTGCTCACCGTGGGATGGATATGTCGTGGGGGTGAGTAGCAACAGGTTGATGGTTATTGCCTCTAGAATTAATGTACGTTCCCTGGTAGTCGTTCTACACAGTTTCAACGATTCCTTCAAAGATTCGGTGTAGATTCGAGGCATACGACTCAAACAGCTTCGGACACGATGACTCTAGCCGGCTATTATGTTGAAGTGTACAGTGCTACCGGAAGGTACCGGTACTGCACGGTAGTACAAAAGCAAGCAAAGGGGACCTCGAAACATAAAAAGAATGAGAACAAAAAACTAATTCTGAAGAAGTGTAGGAGTGTATGCGTCAATGTTGTGGTGGTACTGCTGACCGTGGTCCATTGAAGAAAGAGGTGTGCCTCAAGAACAAGGGGATGATACAACACTTGCTCGGTCCTTTCTTGAGGACAGAAGTGTGCTAGGACGCAAGGACAGCAGACAGCAGACATCTGTAGCAACCATGTAACAAAACAACGCTAGATAGCCTACAAACACTAACGTTGTTTGTTATCATACAAAAGAACAAACGTATAGGATGTCACACACTCTGCACAAATGTGCACGTCGTTCCATCTCAATACAAGATTGGCGTTGTCGATGCCGTTTTCTTGGGCCTTGTTGTCAATCCAGGTTTTGTCGTTGGGACTTCTGGGAATGATGACAATGCAGTAGTAGTACTACCCATTTCCATTTCAAGCTCCTTGAGAAGCTCATCATCGTCCAACATGGCAGCGCTGACATCAGCAGATAGAAGTTCGTTGACTTCAAGGGCGATGTCATTGCTGTCACGGATGGTTTCCATCAACTCATCCAGTTTATCCACAGTGTTTGTTCCCTGTAGACTGCTGAGCTGTTGGCTACTGACTTGGAGAGCCTCCATGACTTTCAAGTTATCGACTGCTCGCTCGATAGAGAGTTGCATTTGCTCCATGGACTCGATCACGGAGTTAATCTTTTCTGTCTCCAACTCATATCGTTTCGCTTTCTTCATGAATCGCAGAGCACCACGCTTGTTCCCTGCTTGCATGTGTTCCTTGGCCGATTGTTTGCATGCAATGATGTCCTTTGACATTCGGGACAAGGCTTCATCTTGACTCTCAATTGTCCTTTCCAGCATGACAAGAGTCGCTTGTCCCTCCAGCTGTTTCTTGGTCGCTGCAGAGATGGACTTCTCCTTGGTTTCTTCACCAGCGGCGACCACTTCCAATGGAATGGCTTCTTCCTTCGACGACTTCTTGCCAGAAAATCTTATACCTTTGAAAATACTTCCCCTGGACTTCTTGGACGAGCTTAGAGAAGGTGCATCCGTCAAGGCACTGGTCACTGACCCGTCGTCAGAATGCTTCGATGCCTTGGAGATGGAGCCTGATCTTGTCTTTCCTTGTTGAGCTGGTGACGCTGCTCCAGCCTTGGCCTTGCGCTGTCGGTCTCGCTCCAACATGTACTGTGCCATGGCCATGCCATTGTTTTTGGCGGATGATATGTTCCCGAGCATCATGGTGACAAGGTTGGAATGCTTTGTAGTTCTCACTGCTGCTTGAGGTTTGAGGTTCGAGAAGAAGAGCAAAAATCTAGTCGCTTCGCGAATCTTGATGCAAATGTGAAGAATCTTCTTCGGTGTGGGCCAGACGACGTACTAGACCTCGCAGTTGGTTCTCGCTGTAAGACCGTAGCACTCAATCAACAGCATTTCCTTCTTCCATCTCTGCTACCACCACATGCGCTGGAAAATGAAGCTCCTGACGGGTCTACATGAAAGTTCAAGTGCTACTAGTGTCATCCTCTTCATAGACTCATAGCTGTGACACTCGATTGCTATGTATTCCAAGAGATTCCAATTGGAGAAAACCACAAGTGCTGGTAGTAGCAACAGACTCTCCAATCTGTCGAACGATATTTGGTGTCACCGCTATGGAACAAGAACAGCCATCTCTTGTTTTCGAAACCATCATGTATCTGGCAATTGATTTACTATTTGTATGACGCGAACTGGATGGAGCGTCGTAGAATACAATCCTGGATCCAAAATGTGATAGCTTTGTGAGTCCAAAAAGCTGACGTACGTAATAATCCTCACCTTCACATCTCTGTTCAAGGCTGACTCCAAGGAATAAACACCTTGTCAATGCTGCATAGGCGGGGAATTGTACTTCATAAGCATGGTGATTCCTGCACTGATTAGATGTCAATGAACCACCTGCTAGCCTGTTGTATAGACCGGATGATGTCTTTCTTATTGAGTCACCTTCCAATCTTTTTTTGTATAACCCAACTGGAGCGCCGCCCTTTCAAGTTACAACGGAGAGCAATATTAACTTTTTATTGTTGAAATCCAACAAAGGAGTAGAACCCGGAAACTCAGACGTACCGTTGTTGTGCCTTGGACAAGGCATTCCATGGAGTGGCAAACAAACCTTGCGACTCCACGTCTGTGTTCCAGGACACAGGATCGTATCCCAGCAGCTTAGCCGCTTGTTGTTCTCGATCGGGAAGTTCATCCCAGGAATGATCTTCACTCCATTGGAATATGAGACAAGAAGACTCCTCCTCTTCTTCCTCCTTGGGACGATTGGGTTCCAGGAAAGGACTGTATAAACAGTAGGACAAGGCTTCTTGAACACCTTCTCGGCTGACTTCTCTTCCCCATCCGTAGGCCAACTGCAATATTTGGAAAATAGGTGTATTCTTGTACTCTTTCAGTGGATTCGTTTGCAAGAGACCGGACGATTGCAATGCTTGTATCCACCAATATTGTGTGTAGAGGAGTTGAGGCCGCTCCGACAAATATCCATCGGCGTTGACGAAGGAATGATCCCGAAGGACTTTTACCAACCGTCGTGATTGTACATCCGAAACCTCTGGGATTCGTTTCGAGAACAAGAGGTCATGAATCTTGAGTGGCATTAACATGAGATGTTTTCCTTGTACCTGTTGGCAGGATTCGAGTCGT
This sequence comes from Nitzschia sp. Nitz4, assembly GCA_013372465.1. Classification (NCBI taxonomy): domain Eukaryota; phylum Bacillariophyta; class Bacillariophyceae; order Bacillariales; family Bacillariaceae; genus Nitzschia; species Nitzschia sp. Nitz4. The sequence continues at coordinate 16,255 of WXVQ01000089.1, forward strand.
TGGACCAAGGATGTGGCCATGGAACCAGTGGGGACATCGCGATCATAGGTAATGTATACTTGACAGGTGATTCCTTGATTGGTGGTGGGAGATGCCGCATCAAGGGAAACAAATCCATTCAATTGAAGCTCATAAGAAATCGCTTGAACAAACACACCACCATTGCCTGATCCCAATGCCAAGAGAGGAATGAATGAAGGTACCGCCAAGTTGTCCGCAACGAGATGCTGGGTAATATCCTCCAACACCAATCCCACTCGTTCTCGATCCTCCTCGACCGTCCAACATTTGGTTTTTTGGTTAGACGCTGAAATGGCAACCACGGCCATTCCCAGACTATTCACAGCGACATCTACAATCGCCCTTTCTTCAGGAAGTCCCTTGCAGTTTGGACAATCTTGTTGCGATTTGGGAAACCAATGGGTATGCGATCTTCCACAAGGATGTGCCAGAAACAAAACTCCAGAGACAAGCTGTCGGTTGGTCGGCAGTCCCACAAGGACTTCTATATCTTCGATGGTTCTGGAAACAACTCGGACTGGAGAACTGGCAGATGAGGAAACCGTTGCTGTGGACAACTCAAGTGGATCTTCCCCCCAAAAGAAGAGTAGGCTCCATCGCGTCGACCCTACCAACAAAAGAGCCGCCAAGAAACCTCGAACAAAATCGCTCCGTAAGAAAGTCTGTAGAAACAAGGAGACTGTACGACTTATACCCCTTTGTCTTGTTCTAGGAGTGACATTCATGTTGTTGTGGGCAGAGGAGGATACCTCCACGAGCTGGTTTGTGGTGACAATGGTCATGCTGCCCTTGAGGAAACGTCACAAACGGGTTACCCTCAAACCAAAAATGACCCATCAGACCCGCCGGAGGTGCACGATTGACATGCATTCCAAGCGACAATCCTGCAAGGAACCAACTTGATAATGCCAAACTTCTTCTCTCATCTCAACTGGCTTTCTTGGCTCTGATGGTTACCAACATCTGAGTCTTGACAACTGGTCTGATGAGCCACGAGATGGATACTACACAGAGCAACACAAAATGCCATACCGTCGGAAGGCAAGAATCAGACGGTTTCGTACCAACTCACTTCTGATACTCATCACCTTTTTGCTCGTTTCCAGCACTTTTCCATTGTTTTAGAAATGTAGCTATGATTGTTTTGTTTCAGCAGAACTTCCTAGTACTCCTTCATCCCCCGTCATTTTTCTTGTTGTTGATCTTGTTGGGCACAAATACTCGCGTCGCTGCAAGATGCACCTACTGGCCTCATCTATTCTCATGTTGGAAACACCAGATGGGTTTTGTTTGTTTTACTATGGTAGTAACTCTCTAGCTACTACTACTACATTTGTCCCCAGCGTTTACCGAGTTGTTCATCTCTCTTGGTTGTTGTGAGAGGGGGGGAGGACGACGTCCACTTTTTTGCACAACAACAGAATCCGCTTGTACCACTGCGTCATGCTTGCGACATGCGTACGACGTGTCATGCTTGGGGGTCATCACAGGCTTCCGACAGCGACAAATGACCCTCTTGAGTACCGGTCCATTGGAGCAGCGTGGTAGGGTACTACGTGGTCGGAGGTGCCCTCCGCCGATAGGAGGTTGTTGGGACTTGTCTCTCTACGAGTAGAGTGCAGCAGCAAAGAACCTGATAACAGCACTACTACGCATTGTCGTGGTTGTAGTGTTGTTGTGGTTGTAGTTGTTGTGAGTCTTCTACAGTAGCCACAAAGAATCCAACCTTTGGTTGTGACTGGGGAAGGAAACACAAAAGTTGCACATCCTTCACTTTTTGGTCTGACACTTCAGTTAGTGATTGGCGAATCCTGAAACAAAGAAACCGACTCGATTATTATTTGTTCCAAGCAAACAAAAAAGTTCATTAGTTCATCATGGGGTGCTGCGAATCTATGGAGGAGAGCTCCTACATTGAGGGAGATGAAGGTCAAGAAACCGCTGCCAAACAACCTGAAAAGGCGTTGCGAAAAGTCGAAGCCAGTGACGAACCCAAAGAGATTGTTTGTGGAGGTTTGAGATTGCGTTACGCCTTTCTCAGTCAAAAGGGTTTCTATCCAGATGATCCTCACAAGCCCAACCAGGATGCTTACAGTATTACCGAGCGTTTTGGCAACCGCGAGTCCAACGATGCTTACTTTGCTGTCTACGATGGGCATGGAAGGGATGGGGACTTGTGTGCCCAGTTTGCCAGAGACAAGATCCCTGGATACCTTGCCAAGCACATCAACCGAGCCAAGGAAAAGGAGGCCAGGAACCACAAGGCTGATTTGGATCGATTGACCAGTCGCACACAAGGAGACCCCTTGGCCAGCGTCGAACTCTCCAAGGAGCAGTTCCAAGCCTCGGCACTCCGAGCGCACGTCGAGTGCAACCAAGCCATGCACCATGATCCTAGTTTGGATGATTCCTTGAGTGGATCTACCGCCATTTCTGTATACTTCCATGGTCGCCGCAACCGTATTACTATTTGCAATGTAGGGGATAGTCGAGCCATTGTTGGAAAACAAGATGGCCGGGCACTCAAGGCATTTCCACTCTCGCGTGATCAAACACCCTACCGAAAGGATGAGCGAGCACGTATCAAGGCCATGGGAGCACGTATTCTCAGTTTGGATCAGTTGGAGGGTCTTGAACCCATCAATGAAAACGACGACTCAGGAAACGAGGAAGACCTCGAATTGGGAGAGGAATTGGATGAGGGAGGTGACCCTCCACGTGTTTGGTCCCCCAATGGAGATTATCCAGGAACTGCCTTTACACGTTCCTTGGGAGATGCCATGGCCGAAGAGTTGGGAGTCTTCGCTGAACCTGAGATGTTGACCAGAGAGATCAAGCCTGAGGATCGGGTGATTGTCTTGGCCAGTGATGGTATCTACGAGTTCTTGACCAACCAGAGTGTCGTGGACATTTGCGCCAAATTCACTGATCCCCTTCAAGCCTGCCGTGCGGTCGTTGCCGAGAGTTACGAGTTGTGGCTCCAGTACGAACTCCGAACCGATGATATCACCATTATTGTTATCTTTGTTGACCAGGTGTTGGAAGCCAGCATGATGGCCCGTGAGTTCGTCACTGCCTCCAAGCGCGATTTGGGAAGTATCATTGCCAATGGAGACGAAGAGGAGACAGAGGACCGTCATGAGTTGATGACAGAGGAGGGATTGCGTCCTGTCCGTACACGCATGACCAAGGAGAAGGCCCAAGAAATTGAAAAGTTGAAGCAACAGGCTTTGGACGCGGAAGATTACTTGGAAGAAATGAACAAGGAAGTCGACTTGGAGAAACTCTACTCAGAGAAGACTGCCTCCGAGAAGGCTCGTATTGCGGATGCCATCAAGACATCTGTCATGTTCCGAAACATTACGAACGATCAACGGGAAATGATCTTTGGTGTCATGGAGCCCATTCCTGTCAAGGCTGGAACTTGGGTCATCAAGCAAGGTTCCGTGGGAGACCGATTCTACATTATTGATGAGGGCAAGTTCGAAGTCCGCATCGTACCGGACGGCGAAACCGATGATGGATCGGGTGGTGCCCTCATTCACGTTTATGAAGGATCGGTGGCCAAGCATTCTCACCCTTGTTTCGGAGAATTGGCTCTCATGTACTCTGCTCCTCGTTCTGCCTCCATTATTGCAAGGTCAGACGGTCACTTGTGGGGTTTGCACCGTTCTGCTTTCAGGCAAGTTCTTGCCCAAGCACAGGGTACAAGGAAGGAGCTCGTGAAGACTCTGTCTTCCATTACAATTTTCAAGGGTCTTTCGGAGGAAGAAGTTCGAAAGTTGGCTTCGGCCTTTGATGAGATCGCCTTTGGTCGTGGAGAGAATATTGTGGAGCAGAGTCACTATGGAGACTCCATGTTTGTGATCACATCAGGATCTTGCGGTACGTCATGTCGGTGGTGGTTGAGGTTGGATGGCACCTTTTCATCAGTCACTAACGTTTCATTGCTTGTTCCATACAGAATTGGTCAAACTCGTCAAGGGAGTTCCTCGCAATCTAACACTCAAGGCTGGTGACTACTTTGGCCACGAAGTCATGGTGGATCAACAAAAGTATGCTGCCACGGTCATCTCGTTGCAAACCACCACTGGATGGAAAATTGACAGAACTGTTCTTTCCCAGACCGTCCCTCTGGACAAGCTGAGACGATCGGGTCATTAGTGTGTGGTTGGGTTGGTTCTGACTATTACAACCCAAAAATGCCTATGCTGATTCTTTGCGGGTACTCGTAGTATGAATCTATTAAAGTAGCTCCACCTCGTGTTTATTGGTTGTACTACAGTACCGATACTACTGAAAGTAGCCCAAAGCAGCCTAGAGTTCGGACTTGGGTCCATCAATACCCAATCGGGGAATCTCTTCCTTGGGGCATCGGTCCATGACAACCTCCAAACCTGCATCGTTGGCAGTCTTGGCAGCAGCGTCATGGATGACACCATGTTGCATCCAAACGGCCTTGGCTCCCACTTGAATGGCTTCGTCTACAATCGGTGGAACAGCATCCGAATTTCGAAAGATATCTACCATATCGATGGGCTCAGGGATGGATTTCAAGTCAGCATACACAGTTTGACCGAGTAGTTGTTGGCCCTCCAAAACTGGGTTCACTGGGACGACATTGTATCCTTTGGACAACAAGAATTGCATGACATAGTTGGAAGCTCTTTCCGGCTTGGGCGAGGCTCCCACCAAGGCAATAGTCTTGGTCTGCGTAAGAATCTTTCGCATAAGTGCTTCTTCGGAGGCTGAAGTCATGGTAGCAAATGTCAAAGAAAGAGCCTTTCGCCAACGCATTTCGTGTTGTTCCAACCACAATTCTATTTCTTGTTGTGAATGGGTTTGTGTCAACAACGAAGATTCCAGATCTTTTCGGGAAGTAGCGCGAAATGGATCGCTCCATGGACAGACAATGGGAAGGGTCAAAGTGGTCGAGGAAACGCGGGAGCTACCTAGCGAAGTGCGACAGGTCATCGTTGGGAGGCGAAGTGTTGGCATCCCTAAAAGATGATCTTCTTCGCCTATGTTAATATGATATGGTATAGAGTAGTAGAGGACAAAAAATCGTATCTACTAATAGTAACATCATGCTGGCAATATTTAGAAACCTGTAGGGAGTCAGGAGGAGAGAGATGCAACAGATAGAATTTCGTCGTCGTCCTCTTCCTCATGCTGCAGAAGCGGCAGATATTGTCGCTTTGAAATTTTGCCATGAAAAGACATTTATCAGGATGTCGTCCCACTCACTTTGTATCAGAACGAGCTGAGACAAATCGAAACCATTCGATTGCCTCATTTGAGACATTAGCGATTGAATGGAGGAAACCAGTTGTTGTGCCTCTCTTAGAGAAGGCTGTGACGAGCGTTGGAGGAACAAAAGATGGCACAGGTTGTTGGAGGCAAGGACCCGAACCTCTGGTGGGTAGCCAGAGGTTGCCAAGGTCTGGGAGCTGAGAAGCCCAATGGTCATTGAATACAGTTGTCGCGCCTTGGTAAATGCAACATCTGATCCTGTTTGGTTTCCGATGCTGTGTTGTAACAGAGCGAGGTTGAACACTATGGTGGATGCAATCATGACACTGGCAAATGCCTTGGAATAGGCTTGGAAGTTGTAAGCTCTGCAGATGTGCCGGTAGAATAGAGGCCGACCATAGACAAAGCTATCAGTTCTGGAAAGCCCTCTGATGGTAGGCACCATGATGTTCGTCCTGGTGCCTTCTTCCGTTGGAGTTGGTGCCACAGTTGGCAGATCTAAATGAATACCTTGGTGAATGCTCGACTTGACCATCTCGAGGCAACGGAGCAGTAGAACATGCGCTTCCTCATTTCTCCCCGCCAACATGAGATATGCGGCTTGATCATTGTTTGCCACTACTTGGTCCAGTAAGTTCATCGTGTTTTTGCGCAGTTGTTATGGCGTTGAGGAAATTTATGATTTTGCCGGGGCTGTACAACATTTGTCCTATTGTTGTTGTGCAGAACCTCCTGTGATAGCGGCATGATCACGCGACGCCAGCTACTTGAAAGAGCGAAATGCCTGTCCGAATGATGTGTATAATGACATTCTTGATCACTCCCAAGTCACACAACAGGATACCACCATCATTGCACAACCGTGGCCTGCATCAAGAATCGAAATCATCTTTGTGTGCGTGAGTGGTAGTATTTCTCAGAGGGAGTACAGTTTTTACAATAGTAGTGTATAAAGTGGCGGCAGCCTGGCGCATGATTCGAGAACATGCGACATCATACGACTCTAGACACCGAGGAAGCATCTCAAGAAAGCATTTTTATATATAAGAAAAATATATTTCGTCACATAAGATCAGTTTTTTCAAGTGGTACCCACATCAGCAGTAGATCATGACAACTACTCTGAATATTTATGCGAAGTAGAAGATGGCATGGCTGCTGTTTGCCCAACAACGACAACAACAACAACAACAACAACAAAAAGAAGAATTATCCTTTTCTTAAACTTGGTCAGCAAGAGAACCCTACTACTACGTACGGCTTTACCGGAACTACAGTGCGAATACGTCATAGTTCAATACAGAAACAGTGCTGAAGCCTTCTCTCTTGGGTGTGGCGGCAAGAAATGGCAATTTTGATGAGGGGGAATCCTCTCACGGCTCATCGTCGTTTAAAGTGTGTGTGACGGGAAGGATTGTCATTCTTGTAGCGATCTCTACTAGGATGACCATGTGGGATTTGAAGACTTCTCATCCTCTAGCTAGGGCTGCGAATTCATGATTTTCAAAGCTTAGCATCGCGTCTCGCTGAAAAATGACCCAAGCTTGTAGACAACTATTCTTCTATTACATGAATTTAATCCGTCGACTATTTGACGATGTGGAAATCCCTGAATTCTAACACGAATCGTTTTTTATCTTCATTTTCTCTGATCCAACAAGAGGTTCGTATGGTTCTGTTTCCGAACTTCGGATAAGATAGGCAAAATAATCGCTCTTCTTGAGAGGCCAATCATTTGGTCTATCTGCCTCGCTCTCTCCAAGAGTGACAGTCCCACGCTTGGGTGTACCAACACATCCAGATTGACCTCCACAAGTGTACGTCCACAAGGGAGCAGTATCCAGAGCTGTGGCATCAGAATTCTTGTCGTAGATACCAATCCAATCTCCAACCTCAGGATCACAATTCACAAAGTTGATGTCGATTTCTTGCCCAATAGCAACACAATCGTCGGCCCACTCAACACTGGGTACACATACGTCAGTGGGAGATGCGGTCGGACTTCTAGTCGGACGTTTCGTTGGTGCATCGGTGGCAGCTGGGGTTGGCCTCGCCGATGGGGATGTTGTAGGGCGTCCAGTAGGCCGGACCGATGGCATGGATGTTGGATATGCGGTAGGGCTTGCCGTAGGACTGCATTGTGTGCAACAGTCACAGGCCACAACATGACAATCCACATACAAGGTCTCCAAAGTCAAATCACACACTTCACGAGGAACATCTCCCGAGAGGCTGTTAAAGGCCACTTCCAAACCCATGAGTCCATCCAAATCTCCGAGAGACTTGGGGATTGTACCATTTAGATTGTTTCCTTCCAAAGCCAACACCTCTGTAGGATATGTGAGATACCATTCAAAGCGTGACTGTATCGTGCAAACAAACATGGTCAATTAGTCACGTACCCAGTTGTTCCAGCAATCCAAACTCTTCTGGGATGTTTCCAGTGAGATGGTTGTGGGAAAGGTTCAATTCAGCTGCAAAACGTCAAAATCAAACGAGTTAGTCGGTCTGCCGCACAGAAACTCTTTGTATAGAGGAATAAAAGTAGGATACGTACTCAAAGAATCCAAGTTTGCAAGTTCCGTGGGGATCGTTCCCGTGAGAGAGTTGCTTTGAAGACGAATGCTGGTAACACTGCTCAAAAGACCCAAATCAGAAGGGATTTCACCCGACACGAGGTTTTCGGTCAAATCCAAAGTTTCTGTATTGGGTGGGCACATAATTGTGAGCCAATCGTCAAACCAAGAAAATAAAAATACAAAACAAAGAGAACGCACCCAAAAGTGTAAGGTTCAGCAGGACAGTGGGCAACGTTCCCTCGATGTAGTTGCCAGTCAAATTCAAAGTCTCTGTGAAGAAAAAGGAACATGAGACGACAGATAACACAAATAAAATCGAGGAGGATGGAGACAGGACGTACTCAGTGATTCTGCGAGAAGGACAATCTCGTCAGGAAGGGTTCCGTAGGCACTGACTTCTGCTAGCTCGAGATTTTCATAATATCCAAAGCCGTTGCATGCACGGCCCGTAGTAGTGGAAAACCACTCGCACTCACTGGTATCATAGTCCAACCAGCCTTCCAAAGTAGAGGCCAACGTCAACTCTTGCGCCGAACCGGTCTTGAGTCCATAGGCAAAGACACCCAAAGCCCACCGTTGAACCAATCGATTGTCAGTATATTCGAAATAGGCGGGATCGGCAGCCAACCATCGCAAACTGCGGTATTGAGGAGTACCTTCGGCATCCTCGATAGAGGCGACATCGACACCCTCGTCGGCAAGAATTTGCTTGAGATCTTCCAGTGCAGCAGGCGGCACCACAAAAGGAGCCTCTGTGGGAACTGGTACAGGTGCCATAGTAGGAGCATTCGTCCAGGCGGCAAAATCGGTAGGAGAAAAGGCGCCATCCTTGGAGTTGTCATCCTTCTTGCTGAGTTTGGCATACGCAATGGCAAGGGCACTGATGGTGACGATCAACGCCACAGCAGCAACAATAGCATAAACATAAATCTTCTTGGTCTGTTTGACTCCCTTCATGGCGGCCTCATCGGCGGCCTCCAATTGATCGAGAGAATCGAGGGGTTTCTTTTCAGGCTTTTGCCCCCAGCGATTTTTCTTTTGAGCAGGACTGGCAGATTCATATTCCTTAAAGTCACGTTGAACGGGAGCATTTCCAGAAGAAATATTGGCCTTGGAGAGGACGGCTCCAGCAGTAGCGACACTCTCTCCTGCAATTGTACTCAAATCATCATCATTTCCGAGAATGGCAAGCTGGACAGGGGCAGAAGGATTTTGATAATCCGTCAATTCTTCGTCATCGTCACTTTGAATGCCATACGACATGGGAAGGTTGGCACTCTTACTGATAACTCCAGAAGATGCAGCCTCTTTAGAGTACGAGAATCCCAAAGAATCCTCTTCTGGAAAATCTTGCACGATTTCCTCCTCGGGTGGAAGGAGATTCTTGGTATTCCATTTGACAGGAGCAGGAGTGCTTCCATGGACGGAAAATCCCAACGAGTCTTCTTCAGGAAAGTCGCGTTCAGGTCCGTCTTCTTCCATGTCAATTTCTTCTTCGCTTCGGTCGGATGTCATGGTGATGTCGAGGTTCTACGACCTTTTTGCCTTTTTTTGTGCTGTGGGGACTGCAGGGAGGACACTCCTTGGCAACGACGAAGCAAAAAGGCAAAGCTTCGACCAAGGCGGAAAGTGTGAGACTTGACCTCCAAGTTTCCGTTCATTGTCTGTTCAGCCTTAAGTATTCGTCCACATTTAGACACAACAACTCAGTGATTGGATGGCGAACAAGCACCGGCCATTCCGCTTGTACGTAAAAATGGTACAGTCGATCCTACCAAAATTGGCAAAAAATTCTTTACCCCCAAGTATTCAACGTCTACTTTCTGCGGCCACCCTCCGACCTCTCCCCAAAAATAGCGCGGGCAATGGGTGCGTGACTACCTTGTCCATCCGACGTACGTCGTGTGATAGATAGACTTTATGATGGAGGAGTAGAGTCGTATGAAATTGTATTTAGAAAGTATTCCTGTTGTACCAACATGCAAAATGAAATATTTATAATACTTTAACAACCGCTGCTAGAAACTTCCAAAGAATCGGACGAGGCCGTTACCACTTGGTACGGAAGCGAGGCCGTATTCATAGTCACATAGTAGTTGCCCTCGGGCAAGGGCCAACTGGCGCCATGGACATATTCACTGTCCAGCGTGACGGTTCCATCACTGGGAGCTCCCGAACACGTTTGTGTGCCACACGTCCATACCCACAATAAGGGATAGTTGATTTGATCAGGGTTGGGACTCTCGTAAATGGCGATCCAGGCCCTTGTATCTGTCTCGCATCTGCGGAACGAGACACTCAATGTTTGGTTAGGAAAGGTACATGGTTCGTCAAACGATACTTCTGTCTGACATTCGGTGGGAGCATGTGTCGTCGGAGTCGTATCTCTCATGGTGGGTGCAATGGTGGGTGCAAAGGTGGGAGCCGCCGTGACATGTGTCACAGGAATGCCACGGCATTCACTACAACATGAACAAGATACCATGGAACATTCCACTTCAATGGTGTCCAAAATGGAGGATTCGCAGATTCCGTCGGGGACCGATCCGTGCAAACGGTTTCCTTGGATTTGGAACGTGTCCAACTCCAAGTTTCCGAGGCTTTCGGGGATTTTGCCCGACAAGTCATTGTGTTCCAAGTTCATAAAGTCTATCCATATGATGTTAGTAAAATCCATCCGTCAAGGGGTACAGGATGCAAAACTCCAAACGACGTACCTAGGTTGAAAAGATTTCCCAATTCCGTTGGAATGGTTCCTGTCAAGGCCAATTGTCCCAAACCCAAGGTTGCTGTGCCAGAAACAAATTCGTGTTAGATGGAATTCATACCAACCGTGCCACACGTCCAACCAACAATGAAACATACCCAACTGCTCCATGGTTCCAACTTCCGTTGGGATCGTTCCTGTAATCTCATTGCGTCCAAGGGCGAGGATTTCCAACTGATTCATCAATCCTACTTCGGTAGGGATCTGACCCGTAATGTCGTTCACTGTCAACAGAAGTTTCTCTGCAATACGGACAAGATGAGAAGAGAGGAAGGCAGAAACTAATACTGCATTCACAATAATACGTACCGAGAAGAGTACATGCCGAAAGCGAAGAAGGGATTGTTCCAGTGATGTAGTTGTTGCGCAAGTCAAGGCGTTCTACAAAAAGTGTGTGAGTGTAAAACACGCAGCGGTGACGAAAACATCACAACTTGACGTACCCAACGAATCGAGAAGGGAGAGTTCCGATGGCAAAGATCCTCGCAATTCCGTGTTTCGGAGTTCAATCCTTTGGTAGTATCCAAATCCACTGCAAGGCGAGGTCGTTGTGAACATATCCAACCATGTACATTCATTGGTTTCATAGTTGGACTCCAGATCGATAATGTGAGACAAGGAAGGTTCAGCCAAGGTGAGATTCGTGGCTTCCACTGTCAACGCCTCTTCCTCTGTGAGAAATTGGGAGGTTCGAAAGACCCGAAGCATGACTCCAACAACATAACGCTGAAGTTGGCGAGATTCGGTGTAGTTGGCAAAGTTAGGGTCAGACAAAAGCCATTGGAGTGATTGAGATTGAGGAGTGTTCGTGGAATCAAAAACACTCAAATCCACTTGGCGGTTCTCCAAGAGTGCCATGAATGCTTCCTCAGCAGTCCAAGGAGTAGTGACATCATCAGGTTCGGCATTGGTTGGAGACAGAGTGGGGCTACCAGTTGGTTGTGGTGGGGAGGTAGGGGCCATGGTAGGAGAAAGAATCGAGGCAACCGTGGGGGCTCCTGTGGGAGGGAGGGTTGTCGCTCCAAAGTCAGAAAAAGAGAAATCATCAGTTGCGTCAGGTTCCTCTGATTTGAGACTTCCATCACTTCGAACATAAATGTAGGCAACGGCAAGACCACCGATGATACAAAGCAAGAAAGCCCCCAATATGGCAACCCAAAGAATGGTTCTCCTAGAGACCACGCTCTTTTCGGTATCGAAGGAGTTATCCTCCCCGACGGGACCTTCTTGCTGCAAATTTGCAAAGGAGATACCTGTGAAGCCTTTCTCGGGAGTTTCGGGAAGCGTTCTCTCGTCGTCGTCATCATCGTCCTTCATCGATCGAGCATATGGATCCCAACCATGTGATTTAGGTTTCTTAGGTGGAGTTAGCAGACTGCTACTCTTTGTCGATCTACTGACCCGTGACGACTTGCTAGAAGAATAGGTAGATGAGTAGTTGGATTCTGGTTCTGTTGGGCGATGAGCAGTTCGATACACCACTGCTACTTCTGTTGCCACAGTTCCCGCAACGGTATCGCCATCGATAGTACTCAGATCGTCTTGGTCTCCAATATACGCTAAGGGGAGGGGAGCTCCAGGGTTCTCCTCCCAACTTGTTGAAGGCTGAATGGTCATCATTGCAATGATATGAGAATATGAGAGTTTTGTGCACGTTGTTGGTGGTTGTTTTCTTGATGCGTTTTGTGTTGTGTGAATATCGTTCCTGGGTCAACTCGGTTGGCTCGTCACACATGGTGATCTACGCGGGAGTCCCTACATCTACTACCAGCGTAGTTTGTGGCCGCGACATAAAGCGGACATGCACACCTAAATACAATCAATTTCATGTGTACCCTAAATTCTAGCGCGCCAATTCAAGCGCGGTATCAAGTCTTAGCAACGAGACGAGTCTACTCGCATTGTATCCGACGTGAGTAGGACCTCATATCCATCAGTTGTATCAGCTGAGGTTCGAATGAAGTGCGCAACATAAGTCTCATCCGTCTCTAACAAGAATGAAGATGTGGTCCCACCAATAGAGTTCTGAGATACCAAAGAATCGCCACAACTTGTCCCACAAGGCCATAGCCACATGGTTGCAGCGTCCTTTGTCAGAACATCGGTGTCTGCACGGAAGATACCAATCCAGTCGCCAGAGTTGGGTACTTGACAATGGGAAAAGGCAATCCACCATTCCAGGGTTGATGAATCGAGGCAGTACGTTGCAGTCCAGCTGATCCATTCATCGGTGTCAGGGCTGCAAATGGGGAAGATAGATGTAGGTGGTGCTGCGGTTGGGCGGGGCGTAGGCGACAATGTTGCTACACATTCCGTGCAACAGTCGCATTCCACCAAATGACAATCAGCACTCAGGGTCTCCAAATCCATATCGCAAATGCGCTTGGGCATGTCTCCCTCGAGCAAGTTGTTTCCAACGACTAGAACTTCCAATTCTTCCAAGTCTTGTAGTTCGCGTGGGATGTCTCCCGTCAACTTGTTCTTGTCCAAAACCAACTCCTCTGGGATACATCGGATTCAGTGAGTGTGTGCTTCCTACCATGTCCAAATTCGATAGTTATGAGAGAGCTTACCCAAGTTTTCTAGTTTCCCAAACTCTTTCGGAATAGTACCAGATAGAGAGTTCGATCCAATATCCAACGTTACTGCAAAGACTCATAGCGTGAGAAACTAACCAAGGAATCACACAATCTGTGTTGCTGCAGTTTGAAACTTACTCAATTCCTCCAAATCTCCAAGTTCTTTGGGAAGCGTCCCGTTGAGCCTATTGCTGCCCATTCCAAGAACCGCAAGTTCGGTGAACAACCCCAACTCCGAAGGGATCTGACCAGTGAACGTGTTGCTGGTCAACTGCAAACGCTCTGTGTCAAGAAAATGAATCTGTTAGTTCTACTTCCGAGTACACACAACAGGTTTGTTGGAATCCATCCAAACGTACCGAGATCATCAAGCCTGGAAAGTTCGGAAGGGATCGTTCCTGAAAAGGAGTTGTCTCGGAAATAGATATGTCCTGGAGATAAAAAGACATGGTGAGAGATCAGGTTTCCGAGGATGATTGGAACGATACGCGAAAGACTTACGCAAACGTGTCAACAATGCAATCTCCGTAGGAATAGTACCGTACAAAGGTTGAGTTGGGTCTTCCAAATCTAGGCTTTGATAATATCCTTCGTCGTCACAGACATCATCTCCTGTTGTTGAAAACCAACTGCATTCATTCAAACTTGTATCCATCCAACCAGGCAGACCTACGGATGCAAAGTTCACTCCACTTTCATCCGTAGCCCAACTCAACGCACAGGTGCCCAATACCCATCGCTGCAGCAAACGGTGCTCGGGGTAGCTTTCCACATTGGGGTCTCCCGCCAACCATGCAAGGCTTCGGTACCTTGGACTGTCTTCGTCACTGAGAAAGGACTCTACATCAACACCATATGAAGTTAACACCTCTGCAACCTGATCTAAATCGACAGTAGAGATTTCTTCGGGCGCAGCGGTTGGGAGAGGAGCCGAAGTCGGGATGGGAGTGCTGGAGGTCGGGGTCATGGTGGGAGCGGGAGCAGTCGTTGGAGCCGAAGTAGGGGCCGTGGTGGGGGAGGAGGTCGGCATCCATGGTTCAAAAATTGGATCGCTGTCGTCCCCTTCTGGTTCACTAGATTCGTTGTTATAGATTCGGAGTTTGCGATAACCAATGGAGAGCAATAGAATGAACAAGAACAACATGATTGCCAAGAACACAGCCACCTTGATAAACCGACGTTTGGCGACAGAACGCTTGTGTTCTGCTTCGTTGTGCAAGGTGGGTTCGGAAATATCTCCACTGGAATGACTCTTGCTAGCCGTGCTCTTGCTTCGTACCAGTTGTGGAATTGGCGCATCATGTTGGTCTCTGCCCTGCCAAGGAGTTCGAAAGATGGGCATGGAGATTCTTGGCTTGAATGGACTCTTTGGATTGTCAACTTCTTCAGGTGTAGTAGTGTCGTTGTTCCCACGGCTTGGAAAGACGGAAAATCGAGGTACCAGTTGTGGACCTGACGCATCATGTTGGTCTCTGCCCAGCCAATTGGTTCGAAAGATGGGCATGGAGAGTCGTGGCTTGAACGGACTCTTTGGGCTGTTGGTTTCTTCGGGGGTTCTGGTGTTGTCGTTGTTCCCACGGTTTGGAAATACAGAAAATCGGGGAGTAATACTACCAGCGATGGTGTCATCAGCCAAAGTAGATACTTCCTGCTCTTCATCAAACAAAACAGCACTGTGGATCGGGATATCGTTTTCGAGCGAGTAATTATCATAGTAGTTGTCATACTCTTCCACCGAAGCCTTTTCCAAGATGCTGTTGATATCAATATGCAAATCTTCATCAGACTCTTGGAGGATATCATCCACCACAGAATCAACTCCAGTCTTGTTATCTTGGGGTTTGTCTCCACCAGACATGCTGCGACCTGCTTGTTGGAGCTTATCCATAAAGGACTTTCCCATATTCTTGAGCGACACTTTGGAGCCAGCCACCGAGGTGCTGGAGGAAGATGCTCTGCTGGAAGACCCGATGCTGGATGCTTGATCCGAGACTTGGGTATCTGGCGTGTCTGGCGAAGAAACAGCAACCTCTGATTTCTTGGGAGTGGAAGCGTCACTCAGCTTGACGGAATCGTTTCCTTTGGTCACGCCGATAGCTTCCGTTTCTTGGTTAGAGGTGGATGTAGTCGTTGGGTTGTCGACAGACAGCGTGTCTGTACCACCCTCAACATCTCGTGTTGGTTCTACACCAACCATGTTGCTACTGTTCTCGCTGTGCGTAAAAAAGAACTCTATACAAGGAAGGGTGGTGTGTGGTGGTAGGGAGGTAGCCA
>WXVQ01000089.1:31783-69456 GCA_013372465.1 Nitzschia sp. Nitz4
CCCGGATCCATGTCTTGAAGTGTGGGGTAATTTCCCATGCGACACTGTGAGTGTGTGAGGCACGGCTGTCTATGAGTTTGATGCCAAGAGGAATTCATAGTCCACTGAATACATTGTATTAAGTTTGGTAGTTGTATATTTTCGTATACATAGACAAAGCGTGACAGTCACATACAATTTCAATTAACAAAGCATGAAGAAGAGAGAGTGTGTTGCCTTGTCGCGCCCATGGAGGAACCGCATGTCGGACAACTCTAACACTTATCCGCATCCGGACTACCCCATTCTTGACTCCTCACAAGATGATGGTCGGTGGCAGCAAAGCAAGAAGGAGTTTCACACCGACGATTGGAACTCATCACAACAACATATTATGCTATCCAAAAAGCAAATTTATTATTTAATAGAAGTGTGAAATCTCGTTCCCTTGCGCAAACAAGAGAACCACAGAGTATTCCACAACAAATCCTTCCATTTACAAACAAGATGATACACACACATAATAGATTTACACATCGCAGTTTTTGGAAATCTCAAAGACTGGACTGGACAAGTATGCCACCTCATCATCCTCTAGGAGCACCAAGTGGGCCTGGTAGGTCCCTTGGGCAAAGGGTCCCTTGAAGGAAAGAGTTCCTGTAGAAGTGCCGTTGACAATGTCCTCACAATCCTTGATCTTGTTGGATCCACAAGTGAAGAGTTCATCCTCTGGTTGCTCCAGGGAAGTACTGTTGGTGGAAACATCAAAGATACCGACCCAGTTCTCAGCAAGAAGGGTAGTGTAAGGACAAAGGGCAAAATCCAAAGTAACAGGAGTCTTCTTCAAATCCTTGTGAAGATAGCAGCTTCGTGTTGCTGTCAAGGATTCGTAGCAAGCTTCGGTAGGGGAGGCAGTGGGAGCCGTAGGTGCCATGGTGGGGGAAGCCGTAGGAGAAGTAGTTGGAGACGAGGTAGGAGAGGAAGTGGGCGATGCCGTGGGGGACAAAGTAGTAACCACTTCATTGTCATCATCCTCCGTGTCCGATGATCCTCCAGCATTGGCAGCCTGTTGAGAAGTAGAACTGGTCTCCTTGTTGGATAGTCCCAATGCCAAGCCTAGAACAGTCGACAGAAGCAACAACAAGGCCACCAACCCAACAATCCTTCGACGCATTCCCTTGGAATTATCCTTGGTTGCAAGAATTGGCAGATCATTGTGAATGGATTCAATTTCATCCCCGTCGTCTACAATCAAGACATTGTAGTTCTCAGGCACGGACGGAGGAGGAGGAATGCTACGTCCCGACTCATCATCCGAGACATCCTCGGGAGGGAAGTCCTTGCCATACAAGCTTTCTCCGGCATACTCTTCGTCGGTCATGATGGAGATACTAGATTATTTGTGGTGGTGGTGGTGGTTGGAAATGGGAAAGTACCGGTAGTGCGATGATGGGTTGTTTTGTGACGATATTCCTAGCTTGTGGTGAGAGAGAGTCCAAGATAGTGTAAACAACAAGAAGGAGCAGGAGGGCTGCGTAGTTCAAATGAATGAGGTACCATCATCATGGTTCAGACACGCTTTCTCGTGTCCTAGTAGGGGAGTTTAAAGTATTCTACGTGACTGAATCCAAGGAATCGAGTCTAAGCATCCGTTCAAAAATGGGCGGCAAACTATTGGCGTTCCCGCTCAAAACGAGGTTCCTTTGCACGTGTCATGTACTTGCCATGGACCAATGCACCACCTCCTCGGGACCATTTTGATGTGATGATTCGAATAGATCCAAACTACCAAGTAGAATCCAAGAAGGCATCCATCCTCCTCTCTCGGCAATAATAATTATATAATTTTTATACACAACATCTACTACAGGACGTCCCTCCTCTTGGCTTTCCCTTAGCAAGTCGCTCCCACTGTGAACGTAACGCTGGTTGCATATTCCGAAGTGTAAGGTGCACTGGCTTCATCCATACGCAAAAGAACGGCATAATAGGTTCCTTCCGACAAGATGCCATAGCCAAATTGCACCTCTCCCGATTCGACCGTGGTGGCACAGCCTTGTGTGCCACAGGCATAGTACCAGAGCCATGGTTCTGTATCCAATCCATCTTCGGTAGACCAGACACCGATCCAGTCATAGGGTTCTGGTTCACAATTTTGAAAGACAACATCAATATAGTCTTCCGTAGTGTAGCAAGCAGCACCAGCGGCAATGATATTGACGCAGTCCTCAGGTTGGGTGTCTTCCTCCGTAGTGGCCACCGTAGAAACAATCGTAGAGGCAGCCGTCGGTGCCACCGTAGGAGCAGCCGTAGAACCGGGAGGAGAGGTCAATGCCGAGTTGGAACTTGATGCCCTAGAGGAAGGTCCATCATCATTGTTGTTGTTTCGGGCTGCCACAATCACCGAAATGGTAATCAGCAACGAGGCAGCAAAACACAACACACTGGCAATCAAAATCTTGTGATGATTTCGGCCACCCTTGGAAACGACACTGCCAATGGAATCCAACCATCCCTGAGGAGGATCCACTTCCACTGACATTTCTTCGTCGTCCACATCAATGGCCATTTGCATCAATTCCCTGGTTTCTTCTTCGTCACGCATAGCTCTAGGGTGGTCACTGGGTGGTGGAGGAGGAGGGAGGGAATCCATGTCGTCCATGGCCGAGAGTCCATCGACATGCATGCCGTATTCCATTTGCAAATCCAAATTGGACATGGGAGGTCGTTGTTGTTGATGTGCCATGGTTGGAAAAAAAATGTGGCCGTCCCTACTAGTGCGTTAGTACTTGCCAAACCAAAAATACTATGGTGGCGTTTTTGTGGTGGTGGGAGTTTTTCTCCTACGTGTTGGGATTGAGAAAGCCAATAATTTGCCACGATACAGCCAGCGCGCCCAATCTACTTCAATCGATTGGATGGAAACTGGGACCCATGTCTATGCCCACTCCAATCTGAACGGACACTCCTAGACCAATGAACGGATTTTCAAGTGGGAATGCACCACTCTTTGTACCATGGTCCAGCCTTTGGTCGCCGTCGGTGGTGCTACCAATCGCTATGAACGTGGAGTGTCACAGGTCTATCCATCATCGACATTTTTCGTGATAATGGACGAACCTATGTAATCGGCTTCTCTCCAAATTTCCAGGTGTCTCAAAAATAGTAACAAGGCAAACGCATCATGATGGCTGCTGCAGCACGCACACTGTTGGGTGGACTTCTCATTAGAATGGATGGGAACCAGTATCTTCTGGAATAGGATTCCCAATCCACTGCTATGCGGTGTTCCACAATAGCACTAGTATGACCTATTTGATTTTCGGGTGTGGTCAATGTAATGAAGTGATGATTCCCGCCATTACGTACTAGTGCTAACTAGTAGTATGGAGAAGAAAGAGTAGGCTTGGCTAGACAATTCATTTTAAACAGTACGGGTGTCCTAGTGGTAGGACCATTGGACATATTCCAGTCAAACAATCTCAATGGTTAATACATGCACTGACAAACAACATCATCACTATCACAAGCTAGCAAGAAGTGTCCCCGGTTAACGTCCACACCACATTGCTGACGGCACAGACTTCGACAGTTGCCACCACTTGATCCTCTCTAGCCAATACATCTTGAAAGACACAATTCGAATGTGTCTTGGTTGGCTTGATCCCCTGGCAGCCAATGGCTCCAATCTACTAGTACTTGATAGGCAGCATAGATACCTACCCACCAATCATCTGTACAAATGAATCCACGACGCTTTGCAATGGCATCCACGACGCTGTGAGCAACAGTGCCTCATTATACTGGAGGTGCAGTCAAGAAATCAACAGGAGCAGGTGTTGGTGGAATGGTGGGATGAGGGGTTGGCACTCTTGTCGGGGTCGAAGTTGGAGGATTGGTTGCAGCCCTGGTTGGAGAAATAGTCGGAGAACTTGTGGGGGCCTTTGTTGGAGCTCCGGTTGGGTGCCTGGTTGGCTCTTGTGTTGGAGACTTGGTGGGAGCGTTTGTAGTGGGTTCTCGGGTAGGCGACTTCGTCGGGAGCCCGGTGGGTTCCACTGTGGGTGCTCTTGTTGGGGTAGCCGTAGGCCCGGGAGTTGGCCTCCTTGTTGGACTAGGGGTTGGACTCGCAGTTGGGATTGCTGTAGGACTTGGAGTTGGTCTCCTCGTTGGACCAGGGGTTGGATTTGTAGTTGGTATTGCTGTAGGGCTTGGAGTTGGTCTCCTCGTTGGACCAGGGGTTGGTTTCGCTGTCGGTGTTGCTGTAGGACTTGAAGTAGGACTCCTCGTAGGACCAGGGGTTGGTTTCGCAGTTGGCATTGCTGTAGGACTCGAAGTAGGTCTCCTCGTTGGACTTGGGGTTGGCCTAGCTGTTGGTCTTGCCGTGGGGTATGCAGTTGGGTGAGATGTTGGGTTTTGTGAAGGTGAAGAAGTAGGTGACCTGGTTGGTCTAGGACTAGGTGCAGGGGTGGCTCCATCACAACCTCCTCCATCAATACAGCACTGTGTGCAACAAGGGCATGAGACCTCCATACAATCCATGCGCAAACTATCCAATCCATCATCGTCGCAGAATCCATCAGGAACAGAACCTGTGAGGTCCGTTCTTGCTGCCGAAAACTCTCGAAGCACGCTCAAATGACCCAATGCCGACGGAATGGTCCCAGAAACCTTTGTAGATCCTAGCGAGATGAGTTCCATTTCAGCACATGATGATAACTGTGATGGTATGGATCCCAAAATATCTGTCGTAGCTAGATCCAACGTTCGAAGATGTTCCATATTCCCCAGTTCAGTCGGCAACCGACCTGTAAAATCATTTCCACGCATGGCCAGGAATTCGAGAGCCGCCATATTGCCCAAGGTCGTTGGCAAACTACCATCCAATTCATTGGCTTGTATAGTCATTCGTGTGACACTTGTCAACAAACCTATGGTGGATGGCAAAGATCCTCCAATGGAATTGGAGTTGAGGGACAACTTAATCAACGCCTCTCCCAAATGTCCAATTTCCCGAGGAAGCGACCCGACCAATCCATTATCTTCAATGGCGAGCTCCTGGATGGCACCATTGCCGTTACAAGAGGATACAAATGTCCATTCGCATTCATCCGTTGATGTCAACCAACGACCCGTGTTCGTCCAGGCAGAGTCTCCTCCAGTGCTATAATAGATTGTAGCCAACACCCATCGCTGTGACACACGGAAATCCAACTCTTCCAGACTTCTCCCTCGCATACGGTTGAGATCCAACAAGGCCAGTGTATAATCATCGTCGGCCAACCAATCCAAGGCTCGATACTGCGGAGCCGTAGAATTGCTCAAATCCAACGCCGAGTCAGGGAAAGTAGACGACAAGATTTCTTGGATGGACGCAAATGGGTCCTCTGTTGGACTTGGAGTCGCAACCGTTGGGGACATTGTTGGTACAGCAGAAGGTGACACCGTGGGAGGATAGGTGGATCCAGGTGCAATAGGACTTCTCGAAGGTCGAGTGGAAGGAAAAGATGTCGGAGCTTCGGTGGGCGACACGGAAGGAAGGGGTGTGACGACGGTGGAGGGGCTCAAAGTAGGTGCATCCGCAGGCACAGACGGAGGGCCAGAGTTAGCCTTGTCTTTTTTATTCTTGAAGACAACAGACAAAACGACAATACCAATAACCAACAAAACCAAAATACCCACAATAATTTGTTGCAGAAACGACAACTTTCGTTGACGATCTTCACCAGATTGTGTGTCGTCGCGATGCTTTTTTTTGCCATTTTGAGGAGTATCATTTTCGGTCCTTTCATTGGCTGCGAATTCCTTGGAACTAACAAAAATAATGCCAGGAATTATCTTGCTTGAGTCATCGCCACTAGGAATGGGCATCAGATCGCGATTAGGCACTGCAAAGGGTTCATGATTCCCTCGACCATCCCCGGCCCGGTCTTGGGCCGACAAAGCAGAGACGGGTGTTTTGATACTAGCACCACCCGCTTGATTGTCCAGTTGGTTGACTGCCGAACGGCGAGCTTCAAACCAATCGGTCTCCTGTTGATCTGGCTCAATTCGGGCGACAGTGTCGTCGGCATCGGTATCATAAACACCAAACATGCCAGAGGTGTCCACAACATGGGTGGGTTTTTCATTCCGACCCTTATAGCTGTCATCCAGCATAGATGTTTCTTCGGGATCAACGAGTGTGCGTAGATAGGCATTTTCGGGATCATCACTCCAAATGATGCGATTGTCTGGATTGCCTGTATCATTTGTCACATAAGTCTGAGCGTTGGATTGAGTATCCAAGTCGGAAAACTCTTCATTCGTAGACATGATTGGTATGGGGAGGATTGATGGGCTGGATTGTCAATTTTAACGAAAGCAACAAGTCCCTCTCTTTCCTCTTCCAATGGGGATGATAACCATGCAAAGGATGAATCACGACAAAAAAGAAGGATAATGTCGTCCTTCTTTTGACGATCTCCCTTACTTGGAGGAGGATACGAGTAACACCAGTGTAGAACGCTTGTATAATATGCCCTTTCCTTGCATGAACTACGATAACATCTCGTAAGTATCCGAATGGCCGGCGTGCGTGGCTAAGCAACCAAAGTACGTTGCAGCCAGCTCNTGGCGTTCAGCGGAAGACGCAGTTGGATCATCTTAATCAAACATGTAATTCTCCACAGGCGACATGTTCCGAATCAAGTTCCATCCTGCACATCCATCATCATCGTCATTTGCGACCTCGTTGGCTCTTGTACTACAACATGTTATTCTTGTTGCTACAAGTCTAAGTTTTTTCGTCAGTATCTACAACAGTGGATCTGCTCGGTTGCCGTTACTCGTTGATTCTAGTAACACCAAAAGTGGTACTACTTGAAGAACAAGACTCTCTAAGATGATCGAATGGATACCCTCTACCAGTAGAGTTTTTGGAGTTCTCTGCCTAAAGAATGAGAGGAGCCCTGCATTTCTGTTTCCAATATTGAAACCTGCAATTTATTTGACTCAAGCAAACCCTGTGGTTGGGGGTCCAGTCAGGCTGAACCGAGAGTTGGGTGCTGGAGTTGGTGACGCGACCGGGGCCGACGAAGGATTATCTGTTGGGTTGTTCGTTGGAAATCTGGTTGGATGTGATGTGCGAGGTGCCGCTGGAGCCTTGGTTGGGCGTCGTGTGGGAGATTCTGTCGGGGGTTTTGTTGGTGACTTGGTTTGTACTCTGATGGCGGAAAAAGTAGGGCTGAAAGTTGGCCTTTTGGTGGGGCCCGAGGTTGGCTCTGACGTGTTGGGCGTCGCCGAAGGAAGCTTGGTAGGATATAATGTGGGCGTCTCTGTGGGGAAGTGGGTCGGATCCAAAGTTGGTTCCGATGTTGGATGCAATGTTAGATGCAATGTTGGATTGGATGTGGGAAACATTGTCGGGTTAGACGTTGGATTAGATGTTGGATTGGGCGTTGGGATTCTTGTAGGCAATAAAGTGGGCGACCTTGTTGGTGTCGAAGTGGGTGCCAGAGTGGGGCCGATACACCCTCCCCCATCCACGCAACACTGAGTACAGCAAGGACAAGAAACTTCACCACAATCCATGCGAAAATTCTTCAATCCATCGCCGTCGCAAAAGCCATCTGGGACAGCACCTGACAGATCAGTTCTTGCAGCAGCAAAATCTTGAAGAAGGGACAAGTGCCCCAATACCGATGGAATTGTTCCCAAAAGTCTAGTGGATCCTAGTGAAATTGATTCCAGCTCAAGGCATGATGATAGCTGCGAAGGGATGGAACCAGAGACATGTGTCACTGCTAGATCCAAAGTTTGCAAGCGCTTCATATCCCCTAGTTCCGCCGGGATGGGGCCAGAAATATCGTTTTCTCGCAACCCAAGATATCGAAGTGAAGTCATACCACCCACACTGGTTGGCAAAATGCCGACAAGGTTGTTTGCTTCAATGGTCATCCGTTTGACCCCGGTCAAGAGACCTACAGTCGATGGTAAGGATCCTCCTATGGAGTTGCCATTGAAGGAAAGGCTTTCCAAAATCTCTCCGAAAAATCCAATTTCTCGGGGAAGAGAGCCACCCAATCCATTTCGTTCCACGAACAACTCCTGGAGAACGCCATTGCTATTGCAGGTCACAAATTCCCAGCTGCATTCATCAGTCGGTGTTAACCAACGCTCTCTGTTGATCCATGCGGCATCGCCGCCAGTGCTGTAAAATAGAACAGCCAACATCCATCGTTGAGTGACATGCAAGTCCACCTCTTCCTCGTCAAGAAGTCGTCGTCGACGCAATCGACTGAGATTCAACAAGTTAAGAGTGTATTCGTCTCTCGACAGCCAATCCAATGCCTGATATTGGGGCGCCGTTGGATTTTGCAAATCCGAAGCCGAGCCTGGAAAAGTCGCGACAAAGAATTCTTCCAGGGCTCCGAGTGGATCATCTTGTGTAGGAATAGGAGTAGCGGCTGTTGGAGTCATCGTTGGTGAAGCAGTGGTAGGTGGCTGGGTGATCAGGTATATCGATCCCGTTGGGGGTTTGGGACTGCTGCTGGGTGAGCTTGTTGGAGAAACGGTAGGCGACCAGGTGGTGCTGGCAAGAATGGCGGCGGTTGGGCTCTCAGTTGGCGTCAATGTCAGCTTTGAAGAAGACCTGGTATCCTGGTTCTCGGACCTATTGCCTGCAGTCTTAAACAAGATGGACATGCTGATGATACCCAAGACCAACAACGCGATCAGCGCATAGACAATCCGGAGCAGAACGATGGACTGCTGTCGCTGGTTAACCTCGTCATTCCATTTGTCGTTTCTGCTATCATTGGGGGACGAATCATTCTCAGTTCCTGCGGGACTTCCTGATTTGTTGGTGTTAACAAAGATGTGACCGGGAACAACTTCTTTGTTGGAATCGTTTCTAAGAGTCGAGGGGTCCAACTCGTCGTAGTTGGTCTTAGATGGGTATTGAGTTTGTTGCGTTGGATCACTGGTACCCATTGCGGCAAGCTGGTCGTCGATTTTGGTGACTGCTGTGCGACGGTCCTGAAACCAACTGGTCGTTTGTTGATCGGGCTCAACACGAGCAATGGTGTCATCGGCATCGGTATCATCAAATAATCTCGAGGTATGATATTCATTGCCAATATCCAGGACACTGCCACCCAACAGGGATGTATCTTCTGGGTCGACCCAAGTGCGTAGATAGGCATTCTCGGGGTCCTCACTCCAAATGACACGATTGTCAGGGTTTCCTGTTCCCGTCGTTATGGAAGTCTGTGCATAGGAATGGGTATCCACATCAGAAACGTCCTCCTGAGTGTCCATGGTTCCGATTGCAACAATAATGACCAAGGGCCTGGGAGGTCCTTTTCCATTTTGTGGCTGGATCCAGAATATTGCTCGCAACCATGCGACAAGACAAACTGAGTGATATGCCCCGTAGCAAAATTCTTGTGTCGTTGGCCAAAAACCAAATGAAGATGCTCCTCTCGCATGTACGTTAGTAGCAAGGACGGCTGTAGCACACGCAGATGCGCCGAAACATTCCGTTGTGAGAAGATGCAAGGCAATAAAGGCACCTGTAGATTCGCAGGTCCCCGAGCAGCTTATTTCAGTTCAAAACCGTTCAAGCACAGGGGTGTTTCTCTCCCTTGGTTTGCTTAGGGAATCGCACAACAACTCGTCGTCCGTTCCAACAATAGTCTAATAATGCTTTTGTCATCCAAGCTATTGTATTGACCTGCGCGTCGGTTCGACGCAGTTGCATTTCCGGCTATATCCGCATTTCCTTGATAGTTTCACGGTATGTGACGAGGGATACATATGACTAGTTCGACTTCATTTACACCCTCGTCAAGCCACTCTCAAGGTGCAACAAAACAACAGGACAACGACGTCGTGTCCTTGAAACAAAACTAATACAGTGTAGTGTACGATACATTACAGATTGATCAACCGAAATCCATCTGTGACTGATGGTGTAGTAGGGAAGATAGTGAAAGCTCACATCAGCATGAGGCAAAATTAGTTTTGCGCTGTACTGTTGGTATCTTCGGTTGGAGACCAAGTAAAAGCCAACACTGGAGCCTGCGTTGGTGAAAATGTTGGCGCTTTTGTGGTCGGATGTGGCGTTGGACTTGATGTGGTTATTTCCATCCATGTTGGAGCGATAGTTGGAGACTCCGTATGAGCAAAGTTTGTCAAAGTCGGTGTGACAGTTTCCTGTTTCGATGGGCTGGAAGAGGGCATTGACGCGGCCATCGATGGTTCTAATGTGGTGGTTTCCGTTGGCTGTGATGTAGGCGACCTACTAGTCGGTATCCCAGTGGGAGACTGCGTTGGATGCAATGACGGATTCTCTGTTGGTGCCAAAGAAGGCAACTTGGTTGGTGCTGGGGTTGGAGAAGGGGTAACATCGCCACAATATCCTTCCCCATCCACACAGCAATGGGTGCAACAAGGACACGATACCTCCCTACAATCCATGCGAAGTCCACTCAAAAAACTTCCGTCACAAAAACCATCTGGAATGGAACCTGTGATATCGGTTCTGGCAGCTGCGAAATCTCGGAGCAAAGGCAACTTTCCCAATACAGATGGGATCGTTCCTGAAAGATCAGTTGATCCAAGTGAAATTTTCATCAAATCAAGGCAAGATGACAACTGCGATGGAATGGAACCAGAGACATCTGTAACCGCTAGATCCAAAGTTTGCAGATTCTGCAAATTCCCGAGTTCAGACGGGATATGCCCCGTCACGTCGTTCCCTCGCAAGACAAGATATTGGAGAGAGGCCATATTGCCGATAGTTGTTGGGATTCGTCCTATGAAATCATTTGCTTGGAGAGTCAATCGTTTCACTCCAGACAAAAGACCTACTGTGGATGGGACAGAACCTCCGATGGAATTGGAGTTGAATGACAACTTCTCCAGCGCGTCTCCAAAATATCCGATTTCTTGAGGAAGAGTTCCGACCAGCCCATTGTTTTCCACGGCAAGCTCAACGATAGCACCATAGTTGTTGCAGGAAGATACGAATTCCCAGCCACATTCATCTGTTGATGTCAACCACCCGTCGATGTTCTTCCAAGCAGAATAGCCACCTGTACTGTAAAAGAGAGTGGCCAATACCCATCGTTGTGTAACACGAAAGTGTACCTCTCCTTCCAGAAGAAACCTACTTCCTTCTCCATTGCCATTGAAACCAAGCAATCCAAGAGTGTAGGAATCTTCAGACAACCAATCCAGAGCTTGGTATTGCGGTTTGGAAGGGTCATTCAATTCGGGGACAGATTCAAAAAAAGTGGTCGATAGGATTTCTTCTATTGACTCGCGGGGATCTTGCGTTGGACTTGAAGTCACTGATGTTGGTGACAACGTAGGGGAGAGAGAAGGTTCTAGGGTGGAGATATTGGTTGGGCTTGGGGTTGCAAGACTTCCTGTAGTAGGGCTGGGAGTTGTTTGAGAAGTTGTGGGAGAAGCTGTGGGGCCATTTGTAGGTGCGCCCGTAGGCGACAGCGTTGTAATGGCGACTGAACTCAAAGTCGGGGCTATTGTGTTGGCTGTGGAAAAATCGGAGATTTCTTTGTTTCTTTGCTTCGCAAACACAAAAGACATGCCGACGATAGCAGCAACCAACAACAAGATCATAGTGTAGACGAGCCTCAAGAGCGCAACTTGCCGCTTGATCTTCCAATGGGGATATTCATCGTGCCACTGGTCATGCCTTTCGCCTTTGGGAGATGTGTCACTCTCTGTTTCTATGGTTCCGAGCCCTTCAGAGTTGACCAGGATTGAATCGGGAACAATCTTGTCGCGATCCCCTGACTGAGCTCGACCATTCTTCAGGACCAGGTCGTCGAGTTTGGTGACTGCTGATCGTCGGTCTTGAAACCAATAGGTTGTTTGCTGATCAGGCTGAGCTCGAGCCACTGTGTCATCGGCGTCAGTATCGTAGAGCAGTCCGGAGGCATCCACAACTCCTTCGATGAGTGTACTGGGATCCCGAGGAGGGTGAACGTTGCAGTCGTCTATTGTCAGAAGACTGTCGCCCAGCCTGGACGTATCTTCAGCATGGCAGGTCAACGTCTCCAGGTATGCGTATTCAGGGTCGTCGCTCCAAACTATGCGGTTGTCGGGATTCCCGGTGCCCATCGTGATGCTAGACTGAGCATCGTAGTCTGAATAGGCTTCAAGGGGACGATCCATTTTTTACTGTTGCCTCTACTACAACAAGAGGACGCCAATCCTCAGCAATTGGTGGAAGCAGCTGAAGTGTGTTCTTTTCAATTTGTGATGGATAACAATGAGTCCTTTGCAGCAAGTTTGATAGCCAAACCACCCGCAGAATATGCCTGACACCAAAAATTAGGATGTCGCTTTCCAACTATTTTTGGTCACCAAATTTTGCTTATTTCGAGGAAGGTGCCTCCTCATCGATTTTTCCGCGTATCTTGGATAGGTGTGTGACTTCTCTCCAGCATGTGGGAAGCTTCTCCTATTTTAGGTGCTACATACAGAATCTTAACATATTCTTCTCGGCATCACAAAATGGTGGATGGAAACCACCGTAAACCGTAAATGTTAAAAAACATGTGCTGCATTATACGTACAGCTATGCATCCACGTGGAGAATGGCCCGTTGTAGTAACTCCTCCAGGAGTCCAAAGAGTCGTTGTTTTCATCCACGTGGAGAATGGCCATGTGGTAACTCAAGCCTTGTCTACGGGTGGTGGGACCTTGTGGTAACTCAAGTCTCTAGTCTAGAGGCAGTCCAAGGAATCGTTGTAGGCAGACAAATGCAAATCATTGCGTCATACGAATACAGTAGGTAGTTTGGGAGATCTAGCACATTTACCATTGAAAAAGGATAAGGTTGCAATACTATACGTCATTTTTATGGATCCGGAGCTTTTCCTCGGCCTGGCCCCTTCTTGATCGCCCGTCGGTCTTGAGTGAGTTCTTCCTCACCCTTGCTAGGACGTCCCTTTCTTCGGCTACGGCTTCCTGATCGGCGAGCGCCGCCCTCCTCAGGCTTGGAAGGAGGGCGAGACCGTCTCTCGCGACTTCCATCTCCAGACTTGCGACGTTGCGTTCGATCCCTAGACTGAGAATCATTTAGTCCATCCTTGTCATCGTGCTCCGATATGTCCGGCACTTCCTCTGCTTCGTCTTGTAGACTAGGAGTGCCCGATGGTACGTCAACTGGATCAGCAGCTGCGGCATCTGGTGCAGTTTGTCCTTCGCCCCAGGCATCTCCGGAAAACGCTGTAGCCGCTGCTGCCCCAAAGCCATCGTTGCCACCTTGGGGTGCGTCAGCCGCCTCTGCTGCAGCTTTGTCAAACGATCCAAAAAAGTCGTTGTCATTTCCCTCGCCCTTGGTCTCGAATCCTATAAGGGACAGACAAGGCACAATTGAGTTAGAACAGCTTCACATTCATTTGATCAATGGGTACCGAGTACCCACAATGCTCGCACTAACCTTTCATTTCCCCAAAACCAACATCACTAGCAAAGGCTCCATCTTCCACCTTGCCCTCGGCACCGAATGACGTAAAGTCCAAAGGATCCGATGTTTCCGCAGGAGCTGCTGCCGATGCCGTGGGTGCTGTGGGGGGAAAGGTGGCTGCCGTGGCTGCGGCACGCTTACGGCGGGCAGCAACGGAGTTCGAAGCCAACTTCTTTCCTTCTGTTGCTTTGGTTGGGTCATATACAACCTCTCGGATTCCCTGCCCGTCCGTTCGGTAGCTTCCTTTGCGAGAATCATCACCTTTGTCGTCTTTGCCAGCTTCTCCACCCTCCGTCTTGCTGGACTTGCTGGCCTTTCGAGGAGGAAGTGGACGTCCGGAATAAATGGCAGACAGACACAAAATAACTTCGGTCATGTCTGCTCTGGCCTTGGAATCAGCCGTCAACATTCTATCTAGCAACTCAACCAGGCCGTCGCCATACGGATTGTCCTCTGGAATCGTGTACTTTCCAGACAGAATAGCCAAGTTGGATCCTTCCTCGAAGCAATTCTGCAAGTACGCCAATGAGTACAAACAACATCCCAAAGCCCAAACATCGGTACTGAATCCATCCGAAAAGCAAATATGTGAGCCAACTGCAGTAACGTTCCAAGAACAACAAAAAAGAATACGTACGCTTGCGTCAACTTCTTGGCCATGTACAGATCCACCATCTCTGGCGCCCGGAACATTTGCGTAGTCGTCTTTTGGATAACTTCTTCTGCGTCGGCTCTGGCTTTGGGTGTTCTCAAATCCACGTGACCAAACACTGCCGATCCAAAATCACAGAGCTTGTAGGCGCCATTCTTAACGAGAAAGTTGAGAGGCTTCAAATCTCGATGCACAATGGGAGGGCGTTGCGCATGGAGGTAACTAACAGCGTTACAGATTTGTCCAAACGCAATAATCAAACTTGGCAAATCGAATCTCTTGTTGTTGGAAGCCAGCTTGTTGCAAACATCGAGGGCGTGACCTCCTTCACAATACTCCATGAGAATGACATGTTGCGGACGTTCCTTGGTTGCTCCCTTGGACGACTTTCCGCCTGCCCCACTTCCACTGGTTGAGGCTGTACTGACCGTACGATAGCAAGTGTCAAAGATCTTGACAATCGATGGGTGGTTCAATCGAGACAAGAGTTTGGCCTCCTTCTCGGCAATATCACGCTGAGCGCGAGAGTGGATACTGGTGATCTTGAGGACCATTGGAACCTTCTTTTCGTCCTTCCCATGCGATCCAGAGGCTCTGCTAACAGCTGCTTCATCTCCTGCCTTGGCAGTGTCGACATGCGACGAGGAAGTCATTTCGGTAATTTCCTTGACAAGATACACATAGGAGAAGCCACCTGTGATCCAACACATCATCCTTTGAGCACATCTTTGACATACAAACCAATTACCCCCCAAATGGCCATCACACAATATAGAGAATATGGATTCACAAGTCCTATAGCCGCGACAAAAACTCACCTTCTCCTAGAAGCTTGGTAACATGCAATGTGCTTTGTCCAACGGCAATTTTCTCCCCAATCAGGGACGATCCCAATCCTCCATCAGCTCCTGTCATGATGAAGCAATGTAATAACTACTGGCAAGGGAGATAGTGTAGAAGATGATGTTGCGACAGTAGTAAGATTTCTCTCGCACGCAACTGGAAAGAACCTGGTGTGGATGTGTACAAACCCTAGAGAGACCGAAGCGAAAAGTCACGGTAACAAATTGTCCACGCCAGAGAAAGGATTGTCCGGTCCGAGACAACTTGCAACAATCCGTTCCTTGTTATATCAATCAATCAAATACTACAAACGCACAAGACGTCAAGATGACGATGAAACCCAAGAGCAGCAACCACTTGTTGTGCAACTACCGGTACAAGTATGTAGTACAGTAACGTCTCTTCGTCGTCGTCTAAGCTAGCTTGCCCCCCCATCTTCGAGCAGGTCGTCGTCAACCTGCGCCAGGCAGAAAACCGTCGTTGATACGAAAACTCGGCCGGCGCACGCACTCGGACACTCTGATTAACCATCGACACCCAATGGACAGCACGTGCAAGTGCGACGACGAGCACTACCGGTACCATGCGACATACTGTAATAGGGTACTCTATGAATGTACTACTAGTAGTAGTCATAGATACTCTTCCATTGGGCATCTTAAGTCTCTACTTTTCCTCCACCTTGACATCTCCAAAGTCGAGCCCACCACGAGGAACAATCTCTACCCAATATCCATCGGGATCATACGCAAAGGCGAGTCCCTTCATCGTTCCACCATCCGGTTCCTGTCGTACAAAGCAAACAGAGAATAGAGTGAGTACATAATTACCACAACCACGGCCACATGCAGTAGTACACAATCCTTCGTACCTTTTTGAAACCATATCCCATCTTGCCAATTTCATCGCAAGCCTTGTAGACATCATCCACCAAAAATCCAACGTGTCCAAATCCCTTTCTTCCTTCTTCATTACCATTGTAGTGTTGAAAGTCAGGATCAGACTCGGTGCCATGATTGTGCGTCAATTCCAAAACAGGTTCAAAGCGGTCGTTGCGGTTGGCTGCCTCATCCTTGGCATAGTATTGGGAAGTGGAAGCGGCCATAAAGTACAAACTGAAATCGGACATGTGCTTTTCTTGGACCAACGTCATTCCCATCTTTTGGTAAAAGTCAATCGACTTTTTGGGGTCCTTGACACGAAGCATCGTTTGGGAAAAGTTGCACTCCTTCGGGATCTTTCCGGGAGTGCCTCGGGCTACAATCTCCACCCAATACCCATCGGGGTCACGAACAAAGGCCAATCCTTTCATGCGTCCTAGTGGTTGTGTGGCCAAACATTTTGTGTGTTGAGAATGTGCTTTGTAGATACTTCATCTTCACGATATCGAACCTATTGTCACCCACCTTCATCAGGCTTCTTTTTGAAGTCACAGCCAGCCTTTTCCAACTTGTCACAAAAAGCATACACATCGTCCACACTAACATAAAAAGCAACATCCAAAACAACGAGGGGGCATGTTGAGGATACGTTCTATACAACCACTCAACCCAACAAATCCATACGGCAACCACCACCACCCAACACAAACTCTTACTTGACGGCGATATGTCCAAATCCATCCTTTTCTTGATTTCCAACATGACAGGCAAATTCTTCTTCTGATTCAGTTCCATGATTGTGAGTCAACTCCAAGGCAACACCTTCCATGGTCCACAAGTAATCATGGGCCGCTTGGGTTCCAGGAGTCAACGAATACGTGGTGCCTTCGGGAAGTGTCGTCAAAAAGTAAAGACTAAACTTGTATTGAGGAAAGTCCATCTTGTCGATGAGAGTGAATCCCAATAGATCTGTATAAAACGACAACGTTTTGGAAGGGTCTTTGATACGCAACATGGTTTGTTGCCAAGTGGGGCGACCAGGAATGACGGAAGTTGCGGTCGAAGTCATTCTTGATTGTGAAAAAGATCGTGCTGAAAGGGCAGAGAAGGAAGTCTTAGGGGATCTCAACAGAATAGGAGTGGCAAAGGCTCCACAAGTCACAACAGATGACGAGAACAGAGAGAAACGAAGAGTAGTTTGAAGCAACTTTCGCGACGCAGCTCTCATGCTTTTTGGGAATTGAGGTCTGGTGTTCGATTCACAACAACATGAGAATTCGAAAGATCTCATCCGTCGACGGAGGGACGTCGTCACAACTGGATACACATACATCTACAAATAGATACAAGTACTTTTGTGATTCATAGTGCATCCTCTTGGATTACTCTTACGGTTGCATTCCTGCAATATAGTTATGAGTGTTTCATTTGCACAGTGCTCTCAACAAGGTTGGAAACCCGCTCCCGACGGAATCCAGTGCCTGCCCTCACACTCCATAGTATTTGTTTCCCGTCATGCATTGATATCAACGAAAACTGAGAAACAACCGTCCCAATAAGATTGTTGCTTGGCTCTTCCAAAGAGACAACGCAACATGAAAATTAAACATCAGCTTCACCCACTTCACATTCAAAACAGACGGGAGCTTTAGAAGTCACCGCTCAAAGACATGTTGGCAACTCCACCATACCGGCTACCAGCATACTTCTTGTTGACGGCTCGTAGCTCGGGGGAAGTGCTGTTCTTTTCGGCAAGGACTGCTCGCGCAACAGGGGCGACTTCCTCCTCGCAATAGTTAGCATACCTCAACAGTGTTGGGCTCCACGAGTTGCGCCCAACCGTTCTTCTTGCAATAAAAACAGCGGCGGCGGCCAATTGGCTTGGAAGGTAGTGAAGCAGATTGTAGCTTTGAAGAGTGCCATCCAAGATGTAACAGGACAATTGAACAATTCGCTTGTCAGCGTGTGCAGCCTTCAAGAACCGAACAAGGAAAGCATGGGCACTTGGGATGGTAATGTTGTATTCGAGCGTTCTCAGAATCTTTTCTTCCATTTCAATGATCTGAACAAGGAAGGAGCAGGTGAGCAAAGGAAATAAAGACGCATTTGGCATGGAAAGGCACACGCGAACTTACCTCAGGTCGAGTGTAGGCTCGGTCACAGATGTAGACCAAATCACGGAGCTCAGGAGGATAAATCTCTTCGTACTTGGCGGCAATCAAAAGAGCAGTGACACCAACAAGTTGAAGCTTTGGTCGCGAAACCTCCTTGCGCTGCAGGTAACGGTCGATGATGTTGATCGTCAAGTACAAAGTCTCTGGGACAAGCTTGAACTTCAAATGAACCTCCACCAACCAGTCGACAAGAATAGATCGCATGCGCTCGTTGATGTGGGGCTGGTTCTCCATGTAAAGGGGACGAACCGAAGTGTGGACTTCCTTCTCGCGGAAATGGATGTACATGTCCTGGACGTAGTCGGTAACACAGAGTGGATCCTCGGCATCACGCTCGTCAATGTTGTCTGGTTGTCCGTACTGGTAAGCGGCAGGGTTGATAACAGGTTGATGGGATCGACCCATTGTACGTTGTTCCACTTGTTGGGGATGAACCATCGACTCAACTGGCTCGCGCTGTTCGAAGACAAACTGTTGGCTTTGGAAGTTATTCTGGCGGGTGGGGACATAAACATTTCCACTAGCAGCTCGCTTTTCAGGAAGAATATTCTGTCCTGGCTTTCCATTTTGGGTTTGGTTTGCGTTGGTCAGGTCCTATGAATTTGGGAAGAGTTCGAAGGGTAAGTGGAAATTCGCAAGAGGGCAAGAAGCAAATCTGGAAGCCCCAGACATTATGGCTAGTCAAAGTGGAAGACGATTCACTCACTCTGAAAGCTCCTCTGGAACGAGTATTAGCAGCAATGGACTGGGAAGGGGCGTTGTTGGATCGGAACATTGTGGTATTTTCTGAAAATGGGAAATATGGAAATTGTGGACGAGATTGGAAACGATCTTTTGCCAGATACGAAGGGAATGGTCAACAAATGAAAGCAAGTGTTTCAACAATTGTCGGAGATGAAGTGTTGAGCACTTGGAGATGTTGTGGGATGAATGAGAGTACCGAAACAACGACGATACTCCTCGTCACGCTCGTGGGGAGTAGTGGCGATAGGAAATGTGTGGAACTGACTTGAGGTGAATTGGCGATCTTCATGTTTACATTCGTTTTCAAACAATATTCTTTCTCCAGAACTGTAAAGAGTATATTCTTTTGAGAAAGCTTCTTTACTTATGCGTGCGACCTTTTTGTCAATTTTTCACTTAATGGATAATGTCACACAACGACGTGGCTTACCCATCAATAGGGGAAGTGGCATTCATAAATCAACGGCTACAACCGAAAAGACTGTTTGGTGTTCGTAAACATCATATGTGATATTCAGTATCGGAGACCCAGCATGGTAACAATCGCGTCGAGTTTCATCGAGGCCGACCGTCAAAGTATCGATGCCTCCGGAAACTTATAGGGAGAAAGTTTGGCCGAATAGTGGTGCAAAATGCAACGGGCGTGCAAAACAACGTACACGTACACAGGCCTCTCCTCGCCATATTTCGTTGGGAGCTGGCCAATTGGATGGAGAAGCGTTGGAACTCCTCCTCGTCATATCATGCAATGTGACATCGGATGTGGTGCCCCAGTTAACAAGACTGGGGCATCATACCAACGTAGTGATGAATAATACTCCACAATTTGCATTGGCAATTGCCACAGCTACTCCGTATGAGTGGCATCGCATTATCCAAATCGAAGTCCGCATTTGGCATAGACTCCACCCTAATTTGACTTCTTTCCTTTTTGATGCTGGAATTGCGAAGTTACCCCTTTGAGTACTACTGAGGAACCCTACCTTAGATTCATGTCGTTGCAATTACCAGCGACGCTCAAACAACGAATAGCAAGTGCTAACCAACCAGGATACTATTTCTCCCCGATAGCGTCTTGTCGTGAGCATTCTGACTTGGAATAACTTATTAAGCCAACGTCTAATAATATCAACATAGCACTATACGTCAATACTCTGTGGAACATTCTGTTGCTGCTGTCTCTATCCGCTTGTACTCGTACTGGCTAGGGTCCACCTCAATTTCCCTGATCCAGTTAATCTGCAAGGCGTGGCCAAGGAAACCATAAATGGACCCAACGAAATTGTCATTCCCAGCTCACCTCTCTACAATATTTCTCCATCAGCTCATGGGCTTTCTAACCTTCCTCATTGAAACTCGCCGATTTTGATATCATCGCTGGCATTCTGGTCGTCAATGGAGTGCTTGGCTTCCTTGAGGAATACCAAATCTAGAAGTCCTTGGACGAAGTTCCCTAGTCGATAGTTTTGATATCATCGCTGGCATTCTGGTCGTCAATGGAGTGCTTGGCTTCCTTGAGGAATACCATACCAAGAAGTCCTTGGACGAAGTTCCCTGGTCGATCATAAGCGAGATTTCAGTCCGACGAGACGGCAAAATGACCTTGTATAGTCCGTCGTACCTCTTCCTTGAAATATCGGGGCAACATGAACTCATTATAACTCTCTTGCATGAAACAGTCTCTTGGTTGGTGGAACTGTGGTCCCAGCTGATGCACAATGGCGCTCTCGAGATCATCTCAAGATCGAATAGGCCGCTTTGAATGGAGAACCACTCCCTCGCACTCACCCTTACCCCGATTATGGTAACATGGTTGTTCTTTTATCGGAACAACTGTTGCAACTGGCGAAGTCTATGGTGAGGTTGCTTGCCACCGGAACCAAAACCGAGATTGGAAGGGCCCAAGCCAAAGTTGTTTCGGTATTCCAATGGAAGATAAGTATGGTTGTGGCGCAAGTCCTAGTGGCATCATGCATGGCAATCGTCCTTGAAGTGTTCTCGGTCATCGGAACTGTCTACAATAGAATCAAAGACCACACAAAGTAGACCGCATTGAGTGCTCTCTCCATCCTCATTGCCTCTATTCCAGTGACCTCCCATTTGTTTTGCAAGTCAACTTGATCTAGGGTGCTTCTTTCATGGCAAAGGAACATCATGTCTTTGTTGCCAAGAGTCCGCTTTGAAGGATAATGTTACCGGTAGTTTGTCTATGCTTTGCAGTGACAAAACTGGAACATTGACCACCACTGCACAAATGTCAATCATCACAGAACAAATTTACACTGTCGAGGATTTCAGCGAGGACGACGTCATGATGTATCCATACTTGTGCTCCAACGCGGATAAGATTGAAGATCCCATGTTGATTGTGCCTTCGTCAAGGCCTTGGCAGTACCCCCCAACAAACTCCCCGAGTCATGGAGTACACCATACAAACAGAGCTTATTGGCTTTCAATTCCATTGTGAAGAGTGCGGTTGCTTTCGTCTAGCGTAAAGGAACGATGTGTACAATCACTGCCAGGGTCTCCCATCCAGAGACATTGAGACATTGACACCGAAGCCAGAGAAGAGGAAGCCCATGACCTTCAAAGGAAGGCCGAAGGTATCAACGACAAGGTGAATAGTATGCAAAAGATCAACGACTATGTTCATAATCTTGGTGCTGCGGATGTAAGACAATCGCAATTGCCATGTGTCCAGGAAAATGGAGTCGCCTGTATGGAATTTTGTAGGATTCCTACTCCCCATGCTACCGGTAGACCCTTCTCGTGCGGGTACTGCTACCGCCGTGGCTTCAGGAGCATGATCACTGGAGAAATGTTTGATTGTTGCACACAAGACGCTGCGAAGCCCATTGGCCTTCTTGGAACCAACATCCAAGCTAGGGAAACTATCCGAGATGCCGCTCAACAAGAGAAGAAGGACTTGATTTGGCATGTCGATGGATTTGCCGTGGTCCTGCCCAGTGATAAGCGCTCTGAGATGGGGGTTTTGTTACTAGAATGACAGGTACGTTTGATTTTCACCTCCCAAACTCGCAAGGATTCATGATGTTACCATTCTAACAATTTTCTCTGCTGTCTGCTTTCGACCCATCCGGTGACGGTCTCAAAGATGCCCCCGCTCCTCTTCTTCGGTCGCTCAATAATGAGTGGTAATGTTCTACTTGTTCACATGACCGATGGTTTCGGCTCCACCAACTTCGGATACCAAACCTTGTTGGTCAGCTCCATGGATAACCCAAGAGCACTCCGTGTCAAGGCCAAGTACTCCAGTTCAGCATGCTCCTGGTGCCACAAGATCCTCGTATCCGCGTCCGGCACTTCCTACATTCTCAAGATAATTCCTTGTCATCGTTGAGCATTGTTTTACTCTGTATCTTTTGTAGTGTAACCATGTACAACCTCGCAACAAACCGTCCAGAAGTGACACTGACCACCAACCTCCTCGGGATGATGATGTAATGGTGTGATGGTGTGATGATGAGGAAGAGAAGAAGATCGCTGGAAATGTAAAAGACACTCCCAAGATGTCCAAAAGGACAAGTACTTGTCACACTCGAAGGCAATGACGACGTGCATGTTTCGACCCCTATCCCAAAGATCCGTCTGACAGTGGTACGACGAAAGCTATGACGACGAAGAAAAATTGGAGGTGGCTCACCATCCTTCCACAATCTTTTTTTTCGTCATCCTCCACCCATCCTTGTTGGTTGTTGAAGATACATTACTCATTGGAAGCATTGGCATTCAAGAAATTGTATTTGTCTTCCTTTCATTATCACTACTACCATGCAACTCCCTGATCCTCTGATTGCTGCCATTGACAGCAGCTTGGCATTTGCGTACTCCTTCCAACCTCTCGCCGAGAAAACCTTGATCCTTGGTAGGTACAAAAAACGAACCCATGATTTTTCTTTCTCCTTTGGCGGTTTGGTTGCATACATTCGGTTGGCTGTATGACATACATGTTTGTTCTTCTTCATTTTAATGAACCTGCTGTCATGAATGTTGGTCGTTGTTTTTCTTTTTGGTTGGCATTCTCATTTGTCATTTTTCTTGATGTGTGTCATCTCTTCAGTTCCCGATGCCCTCCGCGCCCAAGTTGGTGTCGTCGCCGACATGATTGGAATGGACATTGAGACTGTTTCCTATGTTTTGGGATTGTTTTCTTGTTACCCTCTTGGTTTGATCATGTCCCAAATTCCCTACGGTATGCCCAGGCACATTTTCTCTTTTCTTTTGGGAAGTTTCCTCCTTCAATTCACCCTTGGAGTGCAATGGATCCACCAATTGATTAGTTCCCTCATTGCTTACGCCATGATTCTTATCCTTCCCCGCAAGGTTTTGAAGTTGGCTTTGCCCGTCTTTGCCATGGCCTACATGTGTGCTGGGCACCTTCACCGTCAATACATCAACTACCTTGGATGGGACTTGGATTTTACTGGCGTACAAATGGTCTTGACCCAAAAGCTGTACATGGTAGGTTTCAACCTCTATGATGGAGAGCAATTGGCCAAGGGTGCCGACGACCGTATTGCCAAGAAGTGTTCCAAGTACGCCCTCAAGGAAATTCCTGGAATCATTGAATTCTTGGGGTACACTTTCTGCTTCTCCAACCTGCTTGCCGGTCCTGCCAATGAGTACTCCACCTACCTTGGTGCTATTGATGGATCTCTTTTCAAGACTCCCGATGGAAAGATGAAGTCTCCTCCCTCCAACCTTTGGCCTACCGTTTTCCCTCTTATCCAAAGTCTTTGCTGCATTGGTGTCTTTTTGGTCGTCGGTGCCAACTTCCCCCTCATGGACCCTGTTGACCCCCAGAGAAACCCCCCTGTCATTATCACTGAGGAGTTCCAGAAGCAATTCTGGCCTTGGCGTATGTTGTACTGCTGGTGCGGACTCTTGTCGATCCGAGCCAAGTACTATTTTGGCTGGAAGAACGCTCAAGGAGCCAACAACATCTGGTACGCCGGATTTGAAGGCTTCGATGAGAAGGGTGAATCCAAGGGCTTTGGTGGCTCGGACAATATGGATATGTTGGCCTTTGAGTTGGCCCCTGATGTTCAAATGATGACCCGCAACTGGAACAAGAAGACTTCCAACTGGCTCACCCGTTATGTGTACATCCGAACTGGTGGAAACCTTCTCGCTGTCTATTCCACCAGTGCTTTCTGGCATGGTTTTTACCCTGGGTACTACTTTTTCTTCCTTTCCGTTCCATTGCTCACTTTCTGTGACCGCATGGCCAAGAAGAAGCTTTCTCCCTACTTCTCGTCGTCTCGATGGTCTCTATATGGAATTGTTGCCACTGTCTCCACCGTCATTTCTGTGAACTACATGATTCTTCCTTTTGTCATGTTGTCTGGAGAGTGGTCGTGGGCCGCCTACAAGAGCCACTACTTCTTTGGACACATTGGAGCTGTTGTGTACTATGCGCTCCTTTCCATGCTCCCTACCCCCAAGAAGAAGGAGAAGACTGTGTAAAACAACATGATCCATAGAATAACTTTGCTATTGCAATTGTAAGAACCACTTGAGATTGCACACACTAGGATTGTTGAAGATTTTATTGTAGAGTAAAGCGTTGGTTGGAAAAAACAGTCATGCTTGGGTGCTTGGAATGATATCGCGGTGTGTCTAGTAAGGAGCATCGCCGTCCACCACAAACAAGAGCTGCGACCATTTGGAAGATTCGGTCGCTTGACCGGCCTTCAGCCGGAAGAGAGTGTGTCCATTGACAGAGGCCATGCGAGGCGTGTAATCATTTTGACAGGTAGACCAAGTCATTGTGGTATCAAACGTTCCGGACACACCGTTGACGCTGTTGTCCCAGGGTGAAGCACAGTAACCAGACGTTTCAATCTGCGACAGGGAGACTAAGGTTGTCCCATTTTGGCGCACGAACCGTAGAGTTACAGGTATTTCCGGTGAATAGTGACGGCCGACCCAGAGTTCGTAAACAGCCTGAGTGAAACCGCATTCCAAGTAGGAGTTCATGGTGAAGTGTGCCGTCTTGGATGTCAGCACAAGTTCCTGCAAGTTCGTTCCATAGTTGACCCTCTGGACAAAGCCGTAGGAACTGGAGATAGTTGTCTGCTTGGCAAGAGCAGCCGTATCAACGTCATCTAGGACGAAATCAATGTAACGATAGGTAGTGTTCGTGGCCGAGTCCCCTGGACTGGAGATTTCGACCTTGATCACTTCCTGGTCATACAAGGAACGTCCATGACCATCGTCATCATCTCCAGGCTGCTCTGAGCATGCATCGTGTGGTGTCCAAAAGCCACCATTGCTTTCGCACCAGCAACAGTTAAGGCCTCCTTGTATTTGCGTTGTTGTTGCAAACATTCTTGTCATAACATAGAGGCCATTTCAGGCCAAACACTGGCACATCATCAAGTCATCTACAAACGTGTGCTAATAGTAAAGAGGCCTTCAATAGGTCTCAAACCACAAAGATGATCTTTTTTCTGCACAAACTACCGGTAGAAGCGTTGGGTTGCCCATATTGTTGCCATAACAGGAAGGCTTTTATAGGCCATATATAGACACAGCATCTCATCCAATTTGATAGTAACGAGGCCAACCATTAGGCCTCACACCACAATAATGATCTTACAACTTCACATTATAATTTCGTATCCTCCAAGAGGTTGAAACACCCTACCGCACCCAACCGACAATGAAGCTTTATCTCTCCCTTGCTACCTTCTTTGCCGCTCTCACTGGCATCGCCGATGCTGCTGCAGAGTGTACCCATGGTAGGTTGTACATCTCAGAGATGGATCAAAACGTTCTTCACACCATTGATGTGTCAGAGGGAGACCTTTCCGATCTTTCTAGTCTCGTGAGTGAAACCACCCATACCGTGTCTGGTGGTGCTCCTCTTGTTTTGGCAGCCACTGGAAGTCATGAAGGAATCAGTGTCATGTACCGTGGTGACATTGACGTCGGCTACACCGATGGGTTTGTCAAGTTCTTTGACACGGGCCTGGTTGTCGAATCGCATGGTGATCATGCTCACGTGGACTACGTCGCACCATCTGAGATCACTAACGCTGGATTTGAATGTGCTCGTGCCATTCACTACGTCCCCCACGATGGCCGCATTGCCATTTTCTGTGACGGAAGTTTCACCTCCAGTCCTATCGTCAACTCCACTGTTTGGGTGTTGGATGAGAGCCTTTTCGGTACCGATGACAGTGCCATCGTTTTCTCTACAACTCTTGAAGGATCCCACCACGGAGTTGCTATTCCTGTGGATGACGGACATGTCCTTCACTCCTTAGCAACCCCAAGTCGTCTTGCCGGAGTCTCCGACGCAAGTTCTCTCCCCAATACGTTCCAAGTCATTGACTTTGACGGCGCTGTGTTGCATTCCATTGACGATGAAGCAGACCCTGACAACTCTTGCATCGGCTTCCACGGTGAAGCTTCGGTTGGAGACTCTTTTGCCTTGGCCTGCAATGCTGACCATGGAGGAATCTTGGTCGTCGACTACGACTCTGCTGCGGAAACCTATTCTTCCCGCGCCATCATGTACCCTGAGGCATACACCGAGCATCGTACTGGAAGCCTCCAATCCCACCATGAGAATGACATGGTGGTTGGAAACTTTGCTGGAAATGATCAAAACTACCTCATGGCTTTTGGTCTAGATGAGGAACAATTGCAAACCAACCAAATGTTCAATGTCACTGGGGGATACTGCGGTTTCGGATATGAAATGGGTGAAGGTCATCACGTCGTGGTCATGCATCCCACCGGTGTATTCCAAGCCTTGGAATACGAAGATGATGCTTGGACCGAGATTGCCAGTGTGACCCTTGACGGAATCTCTTCCTGTGACGATGTCATCATGGTTCCTGGTGTTCTTCAAGCCTTCGTCTTGTACACTGCCGAGGACTCCAACACCACCACTTTGTTTGCCATTGACATGGAACATGCAGAGGAGGGTGAGTTGGAAGTCTACAGCACCGAGCTTGACTTCGTTCCCTATGGCGCTGTCGTTGCTGGTTTCAACGAAGCTTCCATGTGCACTCACGAGGAGCACGATCATGATGACGATGAATCTGATGGTGGATTCTCCTATGGTTTGATTGCGGCGTTCGTCTCTGTTGGACTTGCCATGGTGATGTAAACATACGCCAGTCGTCATGTGAGATGCAGCACCAAGAAAGTATCTGTGCCCGTGAAGAAGTAAAAGGTGTTCGCTCATAAGAACGAATAAACAATACTATAGCCGACATAGCAAGTACTACTAGCTAGTAGCAAAACATTCTGTGATGTTGCGGCAGCAGAAGTCACACTACTCTGTTGGACTTCCTTGCCGTGGTGATGTAATCATACCCCATACATCTGTCGTCATGAGAGATTCAGCACCACAAAGTATCTGTGCTTGTGAAGAAGTAAGTGAAGCAAAAGGTGTTCGGCTCCAAAGAAGAACGATTAAAATATACTATAACCGACAAAGCAAATACTACCGGTACACTGATGAATGAAGTGTTGCGAAAGGATCCTACTAGAACAGAAGCAACAATACAACAGAAATCGGATCCAACCGTAGGTACAACAACACTTACCTTTTCCAAACAAACTACCAACGTTAGTAGTATCTAATATCAACCATATCTTGCAAAATCTTTTTGTAATATTACGTGCGCAAGGTTGAATCGAACAACTACGCCGCTAAGCGTCCCAAGGTTTGAAGCCTTGACCCACCACCAGGCAGGATCATGCACACAAAAAGAAGAAGGAGTTCCTTGAAAGTACTTGCGGTAAGAATAATCCCCGTTGAGTATGATGTAGGCATAACTTTGCTAGGACGGCAACAAGGGACCGCCCTCTGAATGCTCTTGCCGTACCGTCCAGTACAAAATGCACGGAAGGAGTACGGCCGTCGTCGCAAGAGCGGAACCCTCATTGGAATCTGTTCCCAGATTGGCACTCTCTGCCGTTGCGTCCGGGGAATTTCCCAAAGAAGCTTGCCAAACAATTGCTTGTTGGGCATGCCCTCGGTCTCTGAACAAGACGGGGCGCTCCTCGAAGCCTACTCTCTTCCCACTCTTTCAAGAAACTGAGAGAGCCTTGAGGAAATCTACCCCTTGTTGGTAGTGGTTGGCCACAACGACGCGCGACACGAAGCGCATCGAACCTGTGGACCCTACTCCACAAATTCCACGTGGATAGTAAGGTGGTAAAGAAAATAACTACCCCGCCGTACCATAGACGAACGCAGCTTTCAACACGCACGCGCACTCCAGAACCGGTCATTCGTCCATGGACCACCCGCCACACATATGTGTTGCCTATATGAAACAAGGCGACTGTCCTTGTGAAGCAGTACGGAGGCAAACATACAACAAGAGACGTGCGCTCCTCTCACCTCCATTGGCAACAAGAAGGTGAGCAACAATGAGCGACAAACACGAGAAGACTAATTTCCGGTAGCAATTCTGGTGTCTACTACCGGGTAGGTCCCGGTATTTTATCTGGTAGTTTATAATACAATTCGTACAAGCTACTTCAGGGAAGAAAGGCATCGAAGTAGCGACGATGTGTCACACAACAATGATACAATAATAATACTCTGCGAACTCTACTCAAAATATAATACAGCTCTATAGCATGGAACATGGAACGACTC
This sequence comes from Nitzschia sp. Nitz4, assembly GCA_013372465.1. NCBI lineage: Eukaryota > Bacillariophyta > Bacillariophyceae > Bacillariales > Bacillariaceae > Nitzschia > Nitzschia sp. Nitz4. Next base: position 60,186 of record WXVQ01000089.1, read on the forward strand.
ACCACGTTAATGTGAGCATAGATGCTGTCCTCCCTCTTGTTCAAGGAGTTTGTTAAGCTAAATCTTGCGAGAAAAGGTAGGGTAACAACAACGGGTTTTCCATGTAACCACCCCACGGGACGAGAGGTACGTTTGTGGTGTAATCACCAGATTGTGACCAGCTCGAGAGCAGCCACCAGTCAAGTGTTCTTGTATGACTGAGGCATAACAACAAATGAGATGACATCAGGCACAAAAACTAATTCAATAAGTACTACGCTTCCTCAATCTGTCCCAATGCCGCGTCATCTACGTCGTTCCATTGAATTCTAGCCTATAGGAATCTCTTGTACTCCACTAAGTCGAAGACATAAAACTGGCATAGATGCAGACATGAAGTAGGCCCGGCCAAGATTGTAATATGCCTCTCATGTCTCCTTTCCACCCTATGTTAATTAACCCCATGAGGCTAATCGTAGTTTTTGCCATATACTCTGAACATCTGAGCCAAAATCTACGTAAAGGCACGATACGTTGGCTGGGTCTCGGGAAAAACAACGATTAGAAATAGTACACAGGCGGAATCCTGCAGGACGTTGTACGTTCAGTTTCGCAGTGCAGTACGCCAAGCCAGAGGAGGAGAGCCACCTTCTGGTTCGTACGATACAACATTGGGGACGATCGAAACGGTACCTGGGTTACAATCATCATCACCAGCAACAACAACCACATCCAGTACTACTACTGTACCCAACACCCAAGTGGATTGGATTGCTGTCCGAGCAACGTAGATCTAGCAACAAAGTTGTTTGAATACACCGAGCATCATTCATCATGGTGCATTCACATCCCGATTCCACAATAGAAAACGACAACCCCGGTGAGGAACATGCATCCGCCATGCCACTTCATCATGAAACAACAACATCATCATCATCCAGCAAGCGACAGACGGTTTCCAGCAAGAGCCGGTCCTCTCGTAGAGCAACGTCTCCTAGTCGCAATGGAAATGAGGAACAAAGATCAAGCAATCGCAAACTTGTGGAAGAAGCATTGGATCAATCCTTATCCCAACTGGAGAGTCTGGAATCGGTACAAGCAGCTCCCACCAAGGTTCCACGCCAGTCTACTACAGAAAAGACTCCAATGCGTTTGGGGGATCATTTGGAACGCAGTGTGAGTCGCACCAAGTCCAATTCCTCTTCTAATTCCTCGGTGCGATCGGGAGACTCGGCTCTGTCTAGAAGAAGACAATTGCGCAAGAAGTTAAAGGAGGCATGTCGAGAGCAATGGGAGAAACAACATTCAGATACAGCTTCACGAGACGCTCGTTCGGTGGCTTCGGAAAGTGCTTCTGTGGTCTCGTCTTCCAGCACGGCTTCGGGTACTCGAACGAGACGAAGAGCCAAGAAACCATCGGACGATGATGATTCTTCTTCGAGGTCTTCTAGCAGTACTCGCATCCGTGTCCGACGTTCCACGGCTCCTTCTGTACAACAAGGTGAGGATGGTGAAAAGAAGGCACGTCCTTCGCCTCATGTACGTAGGAGAAAGCGCCACGGGCCAGCAGATACAGCACCGGTGACTCCGAGACGAGCACCTTCCAACGATCCATCGCCAGCTCGATTGGGTGGAGAGACTCCTACAGAAGAAGAGACCTTTGTTCCTAGCCGCGTCCAAAGGAGCCATTCGGATTCTACCTCGGATCGAACCATGATGTTGCGTACCTCGGATCACTCGGACGATAGCAACGAGGAGGAATCACGCCCCATGGCACAGCCTGTGGTACAACCCCTTGATTGGGACAAGATTGAGCCCAAAAAGGGATCATCCTCTACCATTAACAACAACAACAACAAGGCCAAGGAACAACCACGACGAAGGTTCCCAGCTTTGGGACGCACCTTCTCTTTGGGCGCTCGCAAGAGCGCTTCCTTCAACTCCAAGGATGACGCTTCCGTCTACTCTGGAGCAGGACGCACCGTGTCCTCGCACTCTACGGCTTCCACTGCCTCCATGTCACAGTCAGACTCGTCCACCTTGTCGGGAGACAGTAGTCAAGGGGATGCAAGCATCTCTTCCAAGTCTTCCGTGGCACTCAACAGAGGACTCTCGCTCAAGAACTTTACCAACTTGGTGGACCGCATCAAGTCCGATGTCGCCCAAAACGACTCCTCCAACGATACTGTTCCACCTCCACCTCCTGCGGAAGGCCGATCGACACCAGGATCGCAAGGATCCAAGTCTCGAAAGTCACCCAGGGGACGGAACATGGAGACCAACCGAGCTGCCCGACGATCGCGAAGCAAGTCCGTGGTATTCGGCAGCGTCACCGTTCGCGAGTACGAACGATCGGTGGGAGACAATCCTGCTGTCAGTTCGGGTACCCCCATTAGTTTAGGATGGGATTACATTCATCTCTTGGATGTGGCTGTCGACATTTACGAAGCTACCGTCCGCAAGCCTGGACCTCGATCTCGAAAGGATTTCTTTCTTACTCCTCATCAACGATTTCATTTGTTGATGGATGAATGGGAACACTCCGTTCATGACATTATCAATGCCAAGAATTTGGCTACCGAAATTCGCTATCAACGCCATGTCTCCATCTTTGGCGAACCCAAACAACAACAACAACAACAACAGCTTCAACAACAACAACAACAACAACAAACTTCCAAGTTTGCAGCGCCCTCCAAGGGATCTAGTAGCAGTGGCAGCAGCAACTTGGTCAAACGAGCCACCCGTGGTGGTGCCTACCCCAAGAATATGAGCAAAAAGCTTCCCAAGCTCCCCAAGGGAGAGAGCCGCTGGGATTCGTATCCTACCACGACCACGACGGCCGTGGGTGTACAGCAATAGATGGATAGCTTGGGCAAGGAGCATTTCCTTTTGCTTCCTCCTACTATCCAAGAATAGCTAATATATTGATTACGGATAGTATAGTATATGCTACACAATACTCTCTACAAGAACCAACAATATGGACTACCGGTATGCATGTATGGTACTGTAATGGAATGGTGTTTGTTGTATTGCATTCCCCGTCTCCTCGAATTGGGCAAGAGCAGTGATGCAAGCACTAGACCCACACTATTCACTCGGCACAATTCTTGGATACTCATCACACTACGTTTCCAAACAGCCAACTACAGTACTAGTAGTAGTTTGTACTATTGCAAATGGCAACATCACAAGTAAACAACAAACTATCGTCATTCGCCAGTCTGTTGGACAGTCTATCTACCAACTACTCTCTAGGAGGAGGATTGAATACGTTGTCGCAAAGCCGACGATACCAAGTACGACAATATCGCTCCAACGGCAATTCCGGCCCATTCCATACCGGTCGTTCGGACTTGTTCCCATGCCAGCTCTCGTTGCAATTCCCGTCGCTTGCGGTCCAACTCGATTTGGGCTTGGGCGACTCCTCCATTCGGACCCACATCACTTTGGGAAATGTATTCAAAGTGGGCCGTGACGACGGCTTGGACCAATTGCATTTCCAAATTATCGGGATTGGTACTATCCATGGCTTGTCGTTGGATCGATTGCATATGCCAATCTTGTACCGAAGGAACATGTTGTGCAGAGGCCGAAGGAGGAGGTGCTAGGATCCAAACTTGTTGATACCGTGTCTCCAGCAAATTGCCTACTACCATGTGACTTCCATACTCTCGAATGGCACGTTCGGCCTTTTGACGCAAAATGGAACTGTTGGTTTCCAACTTGAAACTGCACACAAAGGCGTTGGGTGCCCATGTGGAACGGATCAAGCCCATGACTTTGGGAACTGGTGCAAGTGTTACAGTCAGAGAGCCATCGCCTTGATCACCTCCCACATCACGACTTTGTATTTTGTGTTCGGCTCGTTGACTCTTGGGGACATAAAAGTCGGACACGGCAGCGGCTAAAAACAAGAGGGCGAGGGATTGGGAGTCGGACAAGGATTGGGAACACAATTGCAGTTTGGCCAAGTATTCTTCGACGGATCGAAAGGGAACGGTAAGAAGTCTACCCTGTTGCAAGGCAGTGTGACGCTCTTGCAGTGCGGTTTGTAATCGGGAGGAATGGTGAATGCGACGATGCAGAGAAACCTCGCCTTCTTCCTCGGAGTCGGGCGCTGACGAAGGCTTGGACGAATCCATCAACCAAGGATCCTCTTTGGATTGAGCAAGTACTGCCTGTACATATTGATCTTCTTCTTCCTCTTCAGTTCCACCGGCAAAGAGTCTTCCCAAAGCAGACACCGAAACTCCCTGATGGGCTGGTGAGGAGATGACTTCACTGAGGATGCGACCAAATGGACTGGCTGTACCTTTACGCCACAAGTGCACGACAGCATACCCTCGTCGCAAGAACTCTTCGACAGATATAGCACCTCGGAGACCGGTGGAAAAGTTTTCGAGAGAACGGACAGCTCGGACTTCCAAATCGGCGGCTGTGCCTCCCGAGGAAACGAGTACAATGGGACGATGTTGGGAGGCATGACGAAGACAAAAGACCTGAAGCTGCTTGTCTAGTTCCTTGCGCTCATTAGCGGGTAGATCGTCGACGAACGATTGGACAGTGGCCTCCACGTCGGATGTCATGGTGGCGATGTTGTTGAGACTACCGGTATTGTTGAGGTTGAACAAAGGAAGGATACGAAAGATGTGTCGGCCGGCCCAATCATGTGCACAAAGAGCTCGCAGGAGCTCGTACCCCTGAGACGTCTGCACCCCAGACCACACTACTTTTTTGTGTTGTCCTGTGTTGGTTGTCCTCAAAGGTGGCTTGTGGTGGGTACGGTACCAAGGACTGCATTGTCCATTTATCCGCCAACAGCATCATGGATCTCTTGCAACGTGAATTGGCTCGTAAAAAGTCACTCGTCGAGCAAGTCAAACAAGACGACGAGAAGGCTCCGACGACCAAAAAGCGCAAAAAGTATATGCGTCAATCCGATTGGAGACGCCTCGAAGAACAAGCACAAGAACAACAGGTAATTCAGCCAACCAAGCAGCCACAGTCTACAGGATCGTCCGACTCTGCTGATCCTGCCGAGTCTTCGACAGATCAGCCTGCCAACAAACGAGCTCGTCAAACCGATGGCACAGGGGAAACATCTGCATCTACCGAGCAACAGCAGCAACAACAGCAACAACAACAAGAAAAGAAGAGCAAAACCAACGACTCGACAGAAACTTCTACGATTTCATCTGAGAATCCATGGACGGAAACTTCGGTTGCCTTGCAATTGCGTTCCTTGGGATTGCCCATTCGTTTCTTTGGAGAAACGTTTGACGAACGATGCGATCGTTTGCAATCCGCCTTGGCGGAACAAAACATTACATTGCAAGGGTTGTCGGAATTGCAAGAGTTTCGATTGGGAAAGGGACACGGCATCCGCAATACGTTTTTGGAACGGGATGGCAAGAATAATACTACTGCTGGGAGCAACAACCACAACACCATGACGTCCAAACACAACGCCAAGTCCAGCAAAACGAATAATGAATCGACCAATACTGATGATGCTCCACCAACCTCTGAAACCGCAGCGGCAGCAACAACCGAAACAGCCGCTTCTTCCAACAATAACAATGCAACGGACGATCCTCCCAAATACATTTATCGCTTCTTGAAAGATTTGCTACGCGAATGGGAAGACGATTTACAAGCCCGCCCCGACCGAGTCGCCCAAAGCGTCGCCGGTCGCAACGAAACGAAAACCTTCAAACAATGCAAAGATTATATCCGCCCGTTGTTTCGTCTCTTGAAACACCGCAAACTCCAAGAGAACATGCAAGCACATTTACTAGCTATCGTACAATTCGCGGAACAAGGCGAGTTTGTCAAGGCCCACGATGCGTATCTGGATGTCGCGATTGGCCGTGCCGCTTGGCCGATTGGAGTGACAATGGTAGGTATCCATGCCCGGACAGGACGGGCCAAGATTGAATCTTCGAATGTGGCGCATGTGATGAATTCGGAACTCCAACGAAAGTATTTGACATCGGTGAAACGATTGCTAAGTTATTCCCAAAAGAAGCGAACCGATGTGGATCCCAGCAAAAAAGTGGGATAGTCCAATACGGATAGTGTGTGTGTGTGGGCGTGTTGTTTGGTTGGTGTGTGGGAAAGACACAATTGGAAGATACTGTAGAATCCGAGTGTGTGTGTGTGTGTGTATGGAATCGCTGATCCCCTCCGATTTGTCTCTTTTACTCAGCACATGCCAATGAATATAAACCGTGTTGTATAGACACCATTGACCATTGACCTACACCCCCTTTTTCTCTTTTACCAATAATCTTTTTCAAACAACTTGCCAATACTGAATCATTCTCTCCCACCACGTGAAGTGACTGGCAACAAGCACTACTGTCATCAACCTGCCTCTCTCTCTCTTCTCTCTCTCATTGAATGTTTCATCTTCATCTTCACGTTCGCTGCAAACAATACACAAAACAACATCCGGGACAATCCACTTGATCTGTATTCCCTTCAAATATCACTTCTTCTCCACATCGACAATCATAGACCACCAAGGTATCTCCCGTCTCTTCGTCTTGGGCCCATTCGACGCCCGGGTCGTCCATGTGCAATGTCACGATAGAACCCAATTTAGCTTGTTGATTGAGCTGTATCTGTTTTAATTCTTGATCGTATTGTTGGCGAGTTGTAGTATCTCGTAAGACTTGCCAGGCTTGTTGGATGGAACGAAAGGTGGAGGCGCTGTTGTGATTGTCTTTGTTATTATTGGTGGAACGTTGTTTGTCGGGGTGACTTTGCAAGGCCAATTTGGAAAAGGCAGCCTTGATTTCTTCATAGGTGGCCTGGGGTGAAACACCGAGCGTTTCATAATGTGTAGTAGAATTAGTTGTTGTAGTTGCTATTGTTGCTGCTGTTGCATTGGATGTAGTAGTGGTGTCCATGTTGTTTGCTGCGTACTAGTACCTACTACAACAACCAAAAAGTTATGTGAGACTGTTGTTCTTTCGTGAATGGATTGGATTGACCCAGCCGCCCACCCCCACTCCGTCCGTCCTTGCACCGCATTCGGTTTCAGACATGCGCCTCCTCCGTGATGATGCCTCTCCTTCGACAGCTTTCTCACCCCATAACCCAATCAATTCGTGCGGTTCTGCGTGGTTCGTTCGTCGGTCGCCTACGGGTAGTCGAGGAGATGATCCAAACCCTACAGGGAACGTGGTACGATCCGTACCGTACTCGTAGCGCTTCTTATGTGTGGGAGGTGACGCCGGTTCGCTCTCTACTAGAGAGCGCAAGGCCACACACCACTTGGTACACATCAACAACAACAACAACAACAGCAACGTTGGATTCTCCTGGACTGTTTGTTGTTTTGTGAGATTCAACTTTTTGGGGGCCAAACCAAAAACGAAGATATCAAGAAGCAGCATCCGTAGTTAGATTAAGTAACACAACAATATGGCACAACGATTCCGAGATGCCTTCCAAAGGATGGCCAAGCAAGCAGGAAACATGACGGGTGGATCCGGCGGCCGCGGCGATGGCGGCGGTGGTGGTCGTGCCGCGGCTGCTCTAGTCCGAAGCATCGGAGCCCTCGGTGTTGCCGGAGGATTGGCCTACGGAACCTACAACTCTCTGTACACTGTGCAAGGAGGTCACCGAGCTGTCGTCTTCAACCGTCTCATGGGAATGAAGGACACCGTCTACGGTGAAGGTTTGAACTTTAACATCCCATGGTTCGAATACCCCATCATCTACGACATCCGTACTAGACCTGTCAACCTCCAAACCTTGACTGGAAGTAAGGATTTGCAAATGGTCACCATCGCCATTCGTGTCTTGCACAAGCCTGACACCAACCAGCTCGTCTGGATCTACCGTCACTTGGGCACCAACTACGACGAGCGGATCTTGCCCAGTATCATGAACGAGTGTGCCAAGGCCGTGGTTGCCCGATACAATGCCAACGAGCTCTTGACCAAGCGAGAAATGGTCAGTCGTGAGATCAGTATTGAATTGAGGCAGCGAGCGGCTCTCTTCAACATCAAACTGGAGGATGTTGCCATTACTCACTTGAGTTTCTCTCCCGAGTACGCCAAGGCTGTTGAGGCCAAGCAAGTTGGTACGTTTCCCTCCTCCCTTGTCTTTTTGTGTCTTTGTGTGTATTCTATTGCCTTTTTGTAGGATGGGCTAACCAACCACCCCCTGCCTCCCCCCCCCTTGCGTTGTCACCACCCACAGCCCACCAGGAGGCCGAGCGTGCCAAGTACACTGTCTTGGGAGCCATCCAAGAGAAGAAGACCATCATCACCAAGGCTCAAGGAGAAGCCGAGTCTGCCGAACTCATTGGTTTCGCCGTCAAGAAGAACCCTGGATTTATGAAGTTGCGACGAATTGACGCCGCCCGTGATATTGCCGATATTGTCGCCAAGTCTGGAAACAAGGTCTACTTGAACGCTGATTCTCTGTTGTTGAACCTCTTGGGAGATGCCGATGAGCGATTCGAGAAGGGAGTTTCCAAGAAGGGATGGTGAACCATGTAGTGTTGGCCAAGGAGCGAAAATAGTGTCATCCGAGCAGGAGTACTACCGGTACTCGTGACAGTAGTAGTAATCCTATTCTTTAGTTGGTAGTGGTGTTTCTTGGTTCTACTACCGGTATATTATATATAGTATTATACTCTGTTATACTGTGCCTGTGAATCAGTGTATCCTTGCAATGATGATGATTGTAGAAGGGGAGGATGTTGTTGATGGATATTGCCGATGTCGATGATGCGCGTTTTGGAGTCGACCGAGTCTACGACGTTTCGCTTGCACGTCTCAAAGGATCACCATACCATACACCACACCACCAGCTATCTCCCCCTCCGGTTGGTTACTACAACGTCTACTACTATTACAGTACCTATACTACCGGTAGTATCTTACAACCAGCAAGAACAGGAATGTCCAACGTTTGTCAACTCGAAGTCAAGACACTCAAGGGTGACAAACACATCTTGTCCGATATTGCGTTCGAAACAACAACTATCGAAGAGTTGTATCGCATCGTACATGACTATGAAACGGCACCCGATGGGAAATGGAAATTGTTGGTCATTGTCAAGGGTTCTATGAAAACTCTTAAATGGGCGGAACGAGATCGAAGGTTGGTGGAGTTTGGAGTGGAAGCAGGACAGCAATATCGGTTGGAGGTTGTCTTGGATATGGGAGCGTGTCATTCGGGGTTGTGTCGGCTCAACACAAAAGAATAAGGATCATAATGTCTGGAAACAAGGGGATGCGTATGTTGCGGGAATATTAGTGTGGAC